>WBND01000314.1:129597-147726 GCA_013398595.1 Tychaedon coryphoeus | reverse complement strand
ATATCTTTATTTTTCAGCTGCTCCTTTTTTAGTAGCATTTCATTTGCATCCTTAAATGACTCAGATATTCTCAGAATTGTAGACATTTTTCAATTCAGAAAACAATGTATGGCTCTCGTATATCTTTACCTCTATGTTCAGCCCTGAAAGCAGTGAATAGCAATAGAATAGCTGCCAAGGAACTTTTTCAGTGTCCACCTTTGTAAGCTTTCAAGACCAGACTGGACAAACCCTGAGTGATCAGAGCTGATCTGGTTTTTAGCAGGAGATTGTGCTAAATCACTACGGAGGTATCTTCCAGCATGATTTATACTATGCTATGAACCATCTCACTGAAAACTGTGTCTTATTTCCAGCTAATGTTTATCTGACTGTAGCTTCTAGCCATTGGTTTCCATTGCTCATTATCTTATTAAGGAACCTGTTGGGACTTGATGCCCCTCTCATTTTAAGTTAATACTGAAATACAACAAGCAAAACAAATCCCAACCTGTTTCAAGATCAACAACTGGACAGACACTTGTTTTGTCTATCCTGTAAGTAATTTGCTCTATTTTGCCCTGGACAGGACAGGACAAAATAAGTAAACTTTTATTAAAATCTATATATTGAAGCAGGGTGCAGATTCCCCTTATGGAGTTTTCAGTGGTGGCCACAGAAGTCTTCTCTTATTTCTTGTTTCAAGGTGGTCAAAAATAGTCAAAACAGATCTCCGAATCAGAAATATTCTAATCAAATAATTTTCTGTGCAACTTTTAAAGCTACTATTGGTTGTGTGAAAAAAATGAATCTGAAGTAAATTCTGTCGTATTTCTCACAACTTTCCACACCAGCTGGCCTGGTCAGACTTTAAGCATAGGCAGCCAGACACAGGGATCTCCAAGCTCAGCTCAGCTGCACCTGCTGTCCCTCAGTCTTTTAAGTCAGAAAGTCCCAGGAATTTAAGGGCTAACCCTCCAGAGCAATCAGATGCCTTTTTCTGCATGGATGGAGCACAATACCGAATTCTGCTTTTTTGTGATGCCTCGTAACAACTAAGTTTATTACATGTACATGCTTACCTTCATCATAAAGTTCGTAATCTTTTGAAAGAAAAAAATCAAGCTTTTGGTCCAGACCAATTGCCTCTAAAATAATTTACCTGGGAATTAAATATTTTTCTATAATTTGTCAAACAGTTACAGCAGCTTTCCTTTATGTTGCCAAGAACTGAAGTTGGGCATCTTGCCTGTGGTTACCTGATTTATCCCTTTTGGCATTTTTAGTATGGACAGAACATTGCCTCTCTTCTAATCTGCTGGAGTTACTCCAGTTTTCCTTGATTTATTAGAAGGTTAATACTAGCAAACAGGAGATTGTCTGTGATTCCTCTCCTTTAGTATTCTTTGGGGGGTTTTTGTTCATGCTTTGTTGTTGTTACTGGTTGTACATTTTAAAATTGTATCTCTAATTATTATAGTATGAATTATATAATTTGTTACTGTATTTATACTGTAGCTATTTTTTTCCTTTATAAAGGGTTCCTAATTTTAATTAAAATAAAAAACTTCCAAAATTTATTATTAATTAAAAATGACAGAATTTACTTAATCTTAGCAGTCTGACTTTCTGGGAGAGGATCCTAAAATCAAACTGAGACAGAATGGATTGAGATGATTATACTTCTTATTGAAACATGAAGAATAGAGCTTATTAAAAGATTTTTTTTACCATTAATCCTAAAATCAAACTTGAAAACTAAGATTATGCTTAAATATCTTCAGATTTGTCAGGCTAAGGATAGTATCTCTACTTTATCCATGCCACATAACTTTTAATCTCTATTACTTACTATCTCCTTCACTTTTTAAATTAATCTAATTTCCACCATAGCCCGATCACTGAAATGAAATTGTCACTTTCTAGCACTATCATAAACTTGGAATTTTTAGTATTCTGGTCTTCAGCAACCTTTGAATTTTCAATCTTCATTTTCCTAAGGTGTTTTTTTTTTTTTTTGCCAACCAAAGCATTTTTATTTGGAGGGGAAGAGACCATTCGTAACCAATGAGTACGGGGAGTGCTATCTGTTTGTTCATGGTGAAAGAAATTGGTCAGGATAGTTAGCAACTAAAAGACCAGCAAAGTCCAGAGTAGGTTCAGTTGCAGTGTTTGAAAACATAGTAACATTTTACTACTCTGGCTGTATAAGATTGTTGGGCAATCTGCCATGAGGAAATTCTCCTGACGCGTAGCTGTTCATTCTGCTTTGGTTTCAAGAGCTGTTTGGTGTTCTGTAGACCTTTTCAGGGATGAACCTTCCTGGCTTTCTGAAAGCATGAAATATGCATTTACAACTAAAATTTTGAGGTTCTTGACCTTCTGAAACAAGTGATAAATTTCCATCTTCATCCTAATTTAAATAGATTTAAAATTTAAATTTAAAGGCATTTTAATTCTAGTGACCACCGGCAGCAATAATACCATTTATATAGGTGTTTGTTTCTCATCCAGAGAATTTCCAATTTATCTTTCTTAACAGCTTATGAAGATGGTGATAGTATTCTTAGTTTTGGTTACATCTCACATTGTAATCTAAGACAAAAACTGACCCCCTGTTGTCCAAGGTGGTGGTAGCAGTCCAGTTAAATGGTTGCTACAGTTGTGTTGGATCCAGTGGTGGTTATTGAGCTCTGGTCACCTGGGAATCCAGTGGTAGCACTCTCGTGGTGTTCCAAGCCCAGATTACACCCAGGCAGGAATGCTTGGTTCCTCCCCCGGGGGGAGCATCTCACAATGGGATGATGTAATTTTGTAAGCCATGCAGTGAGACTTGATGGCCCATTAGTGCACATAGCTCCCCCCCACCATCAGGTATGAGTTATGGAGAGGATAAAGAGCACTGTCCCACTCATCTTAACAGTTTATGTAGATGGTAACAGAATACACACTTTTGATTACACCTTACATTGTAACCTAAGACATTTAGCATCTCAGTTACTGTTATTACGTAATGCCTTATTGATTATTTTTTAGTCCCCATATTCAGAAAGTGTGCATCACAGGTAAAGGTTCAGGTTGCTTCATTCAGTCTTTCTTTCTCATGGAAACCTTATTCAGTATTATACAAATTCATATCATTAGCTTCATGCCAATCATCCAGCTGTTTCCTTCATTGAAGAGCTATAAAATATCGTTTTGTCTTCTACTCCTGGTTAAGATCTACTCTTCCTCAAATTGAACAAATATTTACCTTTACTTGGTTTGCAGTATTGCCTTTACAACACTTCTTCTATATCACTACTTCTATAAAGTCCTGATGCTGGTGCAGAATTCCTTAATGGAATCTCAGGGGCTTGGAATGTTGCCTATTGCTTTTTCCAATGGATAATTAAGTGTTTAAGATCAGATTCTGACCCAGAGAAGTACCATCAGGGGTCACCTGCCAGGAAAACTCAGCACTGCATTGAGGCAACAACTGCTGCTGCCTGGTCTGGCCCCTGGACAGGCTCTAGATTTGCCTTCTCTGCTGCTTCTTGCTCTCTTGCTTCAGCTTTACTCCTTACAATTTTGTTGCTGTTGCTCTCTGTTTCTAAAGTTCTGTGGTGCCCCCAGCTGTGCCCTGTTGTGCACAGGACTGGGCACACCTGAATTGAACTACAATGTACATTCTGTGCCAACTCACTTCGTAAAGATTTGAGGCTCTCAACTAATTCTGAAATTAATTGGATTTGGATGTGAGGAAGATTTTTTTAACTTGCATGCCTAAATATAGTTAAAGCATTTTCCCTTTGTGTGTACCTTATCCATTCCTCAAAGATTTACTTGGGCATGTCAAGTGTTAAAAATTTGGGAGGTACTGAAACACATGCCCCAGATAAAGAGCTGCTGTGTCAGGCAGCTCTGAAACAGCATCCTTGTGTACCAGGTGACCCAGAGGGTATTGGGGCTGCTGGTAGCAGCAAGTCCCTATGGCTGTGTGTGAAACAGTGAGGATACAACAGAACTTAACATATGGAGGTCTGAGTATGCAGTTACACTGGAAATTGTCTCCTGTAGCACTTCACCAGTTAGCAAAAATGACCTGACTCAGCAATAGTGGTGCCTGGCAGGTTGTGCCCAACTTCAGTCATCATCTTGCCATTAAGAGAGCTGTAAAATTCTCAGCCTGATCATACTTGCATCAGCTCATACCTGCATCCTAGGAAACACCACTGTAATGAACTGGAAAATACAGAGCAGCTGTAACAGCTGTTGGTGAATATAAAACCCAATAACAACAAAAAAACACAAACCAGAACAAAAAAAAAACACCCTCAAGTGATTGTCAATGTTTGATTGTGTTTAGGCTGTGTACAGGCCTGTAGTTTCTGTGAAACTAAATATTTTCCTGACTGGATTTATGTGAGAAAGGGCAGGGATGCTCCTTGTAGCCCGTATTTGATGATAGACATTGTTAAAATGCAAATATTATTTTTTTTCAAGAGGAAAGAGCTAAATCCAAAGGGAAATGCTTTTCCTTGTCTATGAAGATGCTGCCATGAAATATGAAATATGGTTTTACCTCCCTTTTACCTGAAATTAGGTAACTTATGTCCTGTGTTATACTAACTAGATTATATTCAGGTACTAAAAATAATTCAAAAGCTGCTTGCTACTCATTTAGTACCTTTCTATATTGCACTCTGAAGCCCATGTTCAGTTTATTGTGTAATACATACTGTTCTGGACAGAGTATTCTATTTGCAGTGTAAGAAAAATCTAGCTCTCTAAAAGTAGCTTTGTCTTTCATATTGTTTGGTCTCATTACTATTTTTCATAGTCCCAGGCATGCAACATTGATCAGGCTGTTGTGTGGGGGGTTTATTTTTAGCTTTCTGTTGTTTTGTGTTTTGTTTTCTGTTTTGTTTTGTTTTGTTTTTTTATTTCCATGAAAGCACACATACTTGACTGCTAGCTTGATGTTCAAAAAATATTTGATTCAAATTGTGTAAGTACTTTTTGAATATATTATTACACTCTATTAAAATAAATGCCAAAACTTGCTTACAGAATGGAGAAAGGATACCTGCCTCCTGCTCTTTGCTTTCCAAAGGTATGCTCAGATTAACAATAATCTACAGTGGTTTAAAAGTCATAAAACCACTTGCGCTGAAGTAACATCATTAGGTATTTTAATTTTAAATTCCTCACTCACAGTAATGAGCAGGCATTTTCTTGTAGAATGTAGGAAAGCTACACAATTCAAACTTCCCTAAGTTCTTATAGCTCTTCTGTCCAAAGCTGTCTGATGGTAGGTGCTGGGATGTGTTTTGAGGATGTCTTTGGCTTACTCAAGCATGGTCAAGCAGTAAACAGGGAATTCAGAAATTCCTTCAGTCCACAGATGCATTTTCAATGAAAGATGCCATCTGCAGATGATGTGTCAGAGCTGGGTCCCTTTGGGCCTTTTAATAAAGAGACTATGTATAAGGGAGGGAAAGCAAGGCTGACTTTTTGCTGGGATCAACCTAAACCCAAGAAATTCAAAGCCAGTACTTCATAATGTGATGAAGTTTGGGGGTTTTAGTACGTATGCTGTTTTGGAAATGATTGTCATTTGCAGTGTTGAAGAATAATTAATGTCTTCTCTGAGCTGAAGCCAACATCAGACTCATTTGAAATTTTAGATTGTCACTACTGTTCAATCTGTTAATTCTCCCAAGCATTGGATAGTCTTTGTTACTAAAAGAAAAAAAAAAAAATTGTGAAGGTTCAATTAAAGATGGAAATTTTTTTATTTATATTTTTTTTGGTCTGGTACTTAATAAAAAGCTGTTAGCAGATTTAACCTTGCAGGCTGGAGATTAGGCCTGATGTCTTGCATTGAATATTCACAAGCAATTTTCAAATACATTTTATTTGTAATAGGCTCAGATCCAGAAGTTAAATTATGAACTTGGATGAAATCCTTAGCATACAACACATAGCAGTTAATGTACTTTCTGTTAATATGTGACATCTTTGTACACATCTTTATTTGTGGGAAATCAAATTATTTGACCAACCCCCACTCTTCCAATTTAAAATCAAAGTTGTCAGTTAAGACAGCTGGACTGCTCCTTCTGTGGCAGCACAAAGATGATAATATGTAAAAGAGACACTGATTCTCTGGGCAGTTCCATCAGCAATCATAGGATGCTTCCCACTTTGGATTGTTTTTCCAGTGCCTTAAATGCCTTAACAAGGCAGATTACCTAATGTAATAGTTCTACTTTAAGGGCAGGAGAAGAAACAGAGAGATAAAAATAGGTATGCAGATGGAAACTGTTTCACTTTTCCATATGCTAATAGCAAACTACGAGGCCTCTTAATCATCCCTCTCATTAGCGGCTGCATTTTCAAAATGGTCTCAAAAAGATCTTCAAATGTGAATAGCCAGAGAAATATGGGCATAGATAAAACTGAACAAAAATTTGAGGAAGAAAAAATTAGATACCAAGTGTTAGTGTTGTCATGGAATAACTGGAATGCAATTTTGAGTGTGCAAAAAGTTTGCAATTTCTTTATCTAAAAAATTACTTTAAATACCAATCTCTTTGAACAGAGTAATGGGAAACATTTTACATTATTTCCTGTTGTTGAAGGTGGAAATATTCTTAAAATCCTTGAATAAGAATTTTTGTTACTTTGGAAATTTTGAGTATGAAGAACAGACCAGTCTTAAGGCCAGGGACTCACTGGTGCCAAGGACAGTGAGGTAAAACACAATGATTATAGGTGGAAACTTAATGGAAGCAGTGTAGTATTCAGCAGATTTATTTACAGATGCACAATAAAAGCCTCAGATTCAAATGTTCAATTGTGTATTTTTCTGAGGAACAGAAAGCTACTCTTCAAACATGGAAAAAGAAAAGTCAGTCTCCAGCAATGCCCTATATTGCTGATGCTATCAGTGGTCATTGAATATTTTGTTATGATGTGTTATTTTAGAACTAAGGCCTTGTTTGTTAAGAATTTAAGTCAAGATAAATAAAATGTGTTGCACATTATGTGATTTGTTATGAATATAAAATAAGACAGCTCCATTTCTCTGAGATTTTTATAACATGGTTGAATTTCTCAAAATTGACATGATTAATTTCTAAGAGTCATGATATTATGGCAGGAGTCACTGTCAAGTTGTAACCAAAATCCTCCTTACACTCCCTCTGCCATAATATTTACTTTGCAAAAAGAATTATATTGAGCCTTCTAAACACTAAAATCTACTTAACATAGATCCCATCTTTTCTACATTGTGTGTGATAGGTTTTGATGGATTATCTGGAGCACAGTGGAAATAAATCATATCTACCCAGTGAATACTCACTGTATCCCTGATTTATCTTATTTGCAGATGGACTTTTTCTGCACGTATTTTGAAACAGCCATTTCTAAAAGGGTTCTGTATTAAAAATTAATTGTTTCATATGGTTAAAAAAAAAATCTGTTATATCACATAATTTGAGGTCTTAGGAGTGTATCTATTTCCAAGCCTGTTTCTTGAATAACATCGAAAATTTATATATATTTTAATTATTATTTCTGCCCATTGGACTCAATATTTTTTTAATTTGCTAGTTAATAGAACTGGTTTTAAAACTACTTTCCAGTACAGTTCGTATTTAGGATGCAAGGGACTGCAAAAGTTTAGATAAAACAGAGCAAAATATTCTGGTATTTATGGCTGGGCAAAGGGATGCTATTCACTAGAACATTTTATTAGCCCCAAATCCAGCCAGTTCTCAGGAAAACCACAGAAATTGTGGTTAGAGATTCAGGTTATTGGGTTGTTGGGAAAAGCATTCCTACTAATTTTAAGTTTAGGAAGCAAACAGACAACACACAGGCTGAAATTGGTGTTTTTAAAGCCCACAGTAAAGAGACATACAACTTGTAGATGTGCAACTATTTTAATAATTTTTTAATAATTATTTAAATAATTTTAAGAAAGCTGTTCAAAGTACTGAAACAAATCACTGGTTTCCAATCAACTGCTACCTCTCCAGTTCCAAAGAGTTTCTAAAAGTGATTGCTCATCTTTCAACTCTTGCATTTCTAATCTCAGTTACCACTGGTAGATGCTATATTCCTCCTTGTTCATCTTTATTCTTTTTTTTTATAACATGCACTCATGCACACCTTGAAATTTATTAATAGATCCTGAATTTTATACAAACCACTTAATTCCTCTCCCATTATCCTTTATATTCCCATCTCCACTTAATTAGTGGTTCCTTATTCTATAACTATTTGGAACCCTCTAAAAGTCTCTTTTTCAGAACAAAGTTTCTCACTCAATTTGTTGTGCAACTTTCTGGAACACCACTGAATATTAACACCATAAATGTAAATTTTAGTATATTATTTAAAATCTGTGTTTTACCAGCAGCTTATTATTTGAACACCTTAGCCTTCCTCTAGCATTTTCTTCTTGAAAATTCACTGGTTTCCTTTATCCACATTTAAGTTAGTCTCAAAAAAGTTTATGGTTTCCCTGTATCTTTCATGCTTTCTTTATATTTATAATAACTCTTGTATGTACTGCCTCAACCAAATAAATACACCTGATATGTTTCGTGCACCATGGAGTCTCTCAAGTTTTTCAAGCTCTGTTTTTCAGGACCTTGTTGAGATCATAATTTGGAAAGAGTAGATTATTTCAGATTTTGGAAGTATTTGCCTGTTGCCAGAATTCACTGATCACTTTCATAAGACTGCTTCTCTTTGGGTGGTTGGTTTGGTGAGTTGGCAGGTTTGCTTGTTGGTTTTTTGGGCTTTTTTTTTAATAAGGGAAAAAGCTGTTCTTTAGGAATTGTATGTTTGAAATGTATCAGAATCAATCTGCCAAGAATCAGCAAGTTGCCTTGTGAGTGTAGTGACACAGGAACATATTTAGAAGCATATGGTAGAGAAAGCAGGGTGTGCTGCACCCTGGGAGATCTCTTCCTATTTTGCTGCAGTACTTCACTGCACATGCACATGCATGTGGGGCTCTCTTGAATGTGTATTAATTGAATAAGAGAAAATTTCCTAATGATGAATTCTATGCTCATTTAGTTTCTTTTTTGTTTACAAAAATAACACCCTTGAACAGTCAATATATAGTAATTGCTGGTTTCCTGCAAGAGAATTAAATAGCATGCTTTTGTTATTCATTATGTAGTTGTTTTGTGTATAACATACAACTTCCAGCTGAAGTAAAGCAAAGAAAAAGGCAGAAGACATGATATAGGTATATGTTCTCTCTATATACATAAAAAGAGAAGAGATAATTAAGATATTACATAACATGGAATAAATGTGTATGTTCATCACCAAATGCCTGGTGTCCTGTTTACAAGCACATTGACACCTGCACACAAGGGCAAAATGCATCTTTTTGCAGGGTCTTCTCTGGTGCAGTTACAACAGGACAAAATGAACTGTTTGGGCTGGTGTGTGTTTCAAATGCCAGCAGTATCTGCAGCACTGAAGGGCTGAGTGTGGCCTGCAAGTGCTTTTTGAGGACCCTGACTAATTAGTGCATGCTGAGCTTCATGCTGCTAGAGCTGAGCTCCTGGTACCCAGGCTAAATATAATTCCACAAGAAGCCCCTCCAAGGATACAGTAGTGGAGGTGTGTATTTTGAAACACACAAAATTCAGAGGCAACACACTACTTCAGCCTTCTTATTATACCCACAACTTGCAGACTTTTTGATATCTGCATCTTTGGCAATGCCTCAAAAGCTGCATTTTACTTCAGCACTGTACATGGGTTTCTCATATTCACTTATGCCTAAAGAGCAAAGTAAAACCATTGCCTCACTGAAAGATCTCTGGGGGTACTTACATCCCACATGCATTCTGCTAAGCTTCCAAAGTTTGGTTTTTACAGTATTTAGTTCTTATTTTTGGTAATCATATTGGAATTATACCCTCCTAGGCAGCCATTGTTAGGTATTTTACTTGCTGCTGTAATCGGAGTTTCATTGATAAAAAGAGGCTTGAAGGCCAAATTTGTATTTAAACTACTTTCTATTTAAACCTACTCTGTTCATTGCATTTTTGTTGATTTGGTATACTAGAGTTTCTAGAGCTTTCCCCTGACTGCCTAACAGCGTGGTGTCCAGGCTGCTTCCTATGGATTTTAGTTTACTATTATTTTTACTTCATTGTCTTTCAAACTGCTATAGCCTACTCATTTAAAAAGAATTTGGCTCCTGAATTCCAACGCTGCAAAGTACCACTTAGTTTGGTTTCATAAAACATGTCAAATTTTATTGTTTTAAGTTTTTTTCTCTAGCAGGTCAATCACGTTTACTTACAGGAATTATTTCAGAAAGTTACTTAAGGCAAAGTCAAGAATAGCATTTTCTCTTCTATGCTTGAGACCAAGCTCTTGCAAGATGCAATTGTTTATTGCTTTCAAAATTGCTTTCCAATTTATGCTGTGATATATTTGGTATGATAGTTGTCCTAACAAACTTTGTTAGAGGTTGTTCTAATTTCTGTGAAAACCAGCAAACACTCTCAACTGTACAAGTGTTCTCCAACTTGGATCATGTTGTAGTGTAGTATGGACATACCTAGATTCTGACATAGGACAGACATATACAGTATTGTTTCCTTAGAAATCACTCTAAATCGGCCCAAGGTAGATCATCTTGTCCTAAGAGTTATCTCTCAGGTGTACAAAACCAGAAATTTCATGGATCAGTCCAGTGCCCACCCAGTGAAGGAAAAAAAGGCAGCATTGTTGGTGTGGGGAGGACAGAGAGCTGCACTTCTCATGTCACATTGACACTAAACTGTATTCAGACAATAGAACTTGGTGTGACCTCCAAAATATTGCACTACTGCATTGTGTACATATAGGCATTAGCAGAGGCATTGCCATCAGGGCAATGCAAAGAAGTGTTGAGGGTAATATTAATAAACAACCTTTGACTTGTCATTTCTATTTTTCTTTTCAGAACTCATGGTATACTCCTAAGTTTTTTATACAGTATGAACCCACTATGTATTCCCATATGTCTACATGAACCCTGATTTTCTTCAGAAACCTCTTTATGTATTTGTGTCTTTTGTTGTTGGCTGAAAATATTTATCTTGTCATGTTTTTGAAGTGCAAACTTTGTTCTAAACCCTTAGAAGTGCACCAAAATCTTCTCATGTTCTCCGATGTTGTTTCTTATTTATTTCTTGTACTAATGCAAGTATGTCAAAAGGATTTATTATACTGTTCTGATATAGGCTTTAGGAATGAGAATTCAAAAATCCTTTTCTTGAAAGAAAGGGTTAATAGTGAGGATATTCTAACTCATGACACTGCAGTGCTTGCATTACATGCAAGAAAGAAGTTTGTTGCTGCAAATAAATTTATTATAATACCGTTTGAAGGAGAAGAAAATGGAACGTAGTTGTTTAATTTTTTTCCTTAAAACCAAGTTTGAATTGAAGGAATGGTGAAAGAATAATTTTGATTGTAGAGGGAGTATAAATTAGAATCTTAATAAACTTTTATATTGTGATGACCTTAAGAAAAAAAAAAAAAAGGCAATTCTTGCAGAATTATTTGTAACAGTAATTGCCAAATCTCCTGTGCAATTGCAAATGAATGACAGCAACATCCATCAGCCTTGCCCTGAAAAGAGAACTCTCAGCCACAGTCCCAACAGAAAGTTGTGACAGTGTCAGCTGGATCTCTGACTTAATGTAAAAACTTATAATAGGGACTAATACTAGGAAGAGGATGGTCAAACTCAAAACAGAACAAATTTAAACTGGACTTAAAATTTAAGAAACTAGAGAAGAAGGTGTTTAATTCATAAGTTCTTAACATGCTCAAGTGATTTTTGATGCTTTATGGTGATGTAAGTCATCTGTATTTATAAAGTATAACTGGAGCAATGAAAAGGTAGTTGAAAGACAGGTCCAGTTTCTTTTGAGCTTGAGCTCTGAAGTGGAATGAATATGCAAGTAATTCATGTCTAGAGCTAGGATTATCAAGATCTCTTGTGGAAGTTGCATAAAGCATACTTAATTGTTCATAGTGAGTTTAACAGATGTGTGTCACCAAAATTAAGGTAAACATATAAATAAAGTGGCATAATTATTTTACTCTGCAGAGAAAGTCTTTCTCTTAGCTCTATTTTGAGATTGTTTTTGGGGGGGAGGGGTGGATTTAGGGATTTTTTTGGTAATGCTGTAAAACCTGTAGAGTTGCTCCTGATTTACAGCGGCAAGAAATGTCCAAAGTTGCCATGGTAAGAGATAAAATGCAAAGCAGTACTTTGAATTTGCTTGTAACAATATCAAGTATGGGTACTACTCAGCTGCTTTTGCCACATATGAGAATAAATTTATAAAGTTAATACCTTGATTATTATGACTACCCAGAGCTGCTGTTCTGCTTCCAGAGACAGAGACTGGTTCATTCATAGCTCTTCAAAGTGGCTCTGGAGACAATTTTGTCATCCTGTTTAAGATTTCACTGAACTGCCCATGTCTGACAAAGTGGTCAATAGGAGCTGTAGAAGTGACCTTATGATTGGCTGTATGGAATCAATACAGAACATCCCCAGGCATTAGAGGGGAGGTCACATAAAGCAAATTCATCAAGACTTCACACCCTCTCTGAGCTCCCCCATCTCTGCTTGAGGACTGAGCACAGCTGTGCCTTTGACCTCTCTAATAAGACATCTAGTTTGAAAGACTAAGGAACTTAGAGGATCTAAGACATGTTCTAGTTTGAATGCAAAGTGGTAAATACTGACAGTATTCCTAGAGGTTTTTTTAATCTTGAAAAAGATTATTCCACAGTAAGTTTTGTGGCTGGTTTGAGTGTTTTAATATTTTTTTTTCCTGTCCTGGCATTCTGAATTTTCCTAGGATTATCATAATGTCCTCTAGGCCTGAGTTGCAACACAAATGCCTTACCATCTTCACTGGCCCTCAGCCCATCCCCATGCTATACCCTTTAGGCAACAATACTCTTCCTGTAGAGGATAATGCAGCTCTTTAAAAACACTCTCAACTCAGCAAAAGTGATTTATTCAGACTTGGCAATTGCTGCTGAACAGAAACATCTCTCGGTGAAATTTCTCTCTTTTAGCGTCTGGAAACAGAGGCAGATCCCAGGTGAAGCAAATATTGATTCCATGAAACACTTGGTCTGCATGCTCCTAGTTAGAAAGGATTAGTTAGGGGCAAAATGAGCTACAGAACATGTACATATGCTTCCTGCAGCACTGGGGGACATCTCCTCATAGGATTGGGGTTTCAGGGTAGCAGGTAAAAAACAGGACAGAAGCATATTTGGGATGGCCATGCAAGAAAGTGGAAGACAGTGAAAAGCACTGTGTTTTCTCTGTTCTCAAGGAAGGCTTGAATTAATAACACTCTACATTTGATGAAAGCAGTTTCATCTCCCTTTCTAGAACACCAAAAAGAGGATGACTGCAATATGTTTTACAGTCAGGTACAAACTTCTGTACTCCAGTTCTTTCTTAAAAAATAATGTCTGAAACGCAGTTTTATTACTGTTTAAATCCACAATAGTAATAGTACTTCTCTTTAAATTTTTTCTATTGAATTGCCCCCCTGTTGTCCCCTCACCTGGTCAAAGTGGTGGCAACAATGAGAAGTTTTCTGAAAAAGTGAAGTCCTTCCAGCTGAAGAAAAATCCAGCTAAAACTATTTTAATCTTAAAACTTGCACACTGTTATGCCAGATCCAAGACTGATATTCAAAGCTGAATGGCTTTAAAAAGAAAACTTTTGTCTTCTTTTAATCAAAAGCTTCTAACCCAACAGTTTCAGAACCCTCAGATATTTTATAGCAGTATTTCAGAATACAAAAAATTTAGGAAACCAAGAAAGCTTAGAAAGGAAGACCAAAATTGATGCAGAAAAATGCCACTCCATTAATTTAAAAACAGGTTTCTGCAATCTGCTTTCAGGGCTGAATCTTACACAAACATCATGAAGGAGATTTAGACACAGAGTGACATAATCTTGGTGCACATTTTTTGCTGTCTTTTGAGTGTTTTACTATCCTTACCCTGTGCAATCACTCATTCTGCCTTGCCCTGCCTTCCTATCAAAGGATGTGGATGCTGCAGATATTTCTTAGCTAAGTGCCAATGTAGCTAAAATCAAGGAATTAAAAAATTGCTGTCTATATAGCTGTTAAACTAATTTATTCCACCACCTTGAAGGAAATAGGGTAGCTTTTTTGTGGTGATTTCATGATTTGATAAGAGGACTTCAGTTCTCAACCCATTGTAATTCTAGGTGCCTGACACTTTCTGTTTTGTTCCAGTCCCCACTGAGTTGCTTCCAGCTGTCTGCAATAAAAGCACTTGGGGATGTTTTGCACACGATTTTACTGGCCTTTTTTTTTTTAAATCTGTAATTCAATTTCATATTAAAATACTTTCTTCAATATACATTTAAGTTATGCTGATCTCAAACTACACAAAAGATTTTTGTTAGTAGGTCTTTTACTCATAAAATACTGCCTGGGTCAAGAACTAGGGTAAGTTCTTACCTATAGTGTCTTTAACTCTGTGGAGGTGCATGTAGTGAGTTACAGAATTAAAAAATATGTGCTCCAACATCTGCAGTCCTACAGAATTACACAAATCAAGAAGAGATTATTATTTGCCCCTCCCATTTGCTCTTCTCTTATAGTTAAGTGACAGTCACGCTTGTATCAAGTGTTACTTGTTTCCTGGGCAACTTATTGGACTAATTTTCTGTACAATACTGAGAAATTAATATTTTTTAATGGCCAAGAGCAGTACAACTGGAAGGTCTTACAAAATTGTTTTTGTCAATAAATTTACCAGTTTGGGTTCTTTTAGATACTCTGTAGTTGAAGTTGATGTGAATCCCAGAAAACTGTGGCTATGAAAAGGTAATTCCATTGCCCATGAAAAGCAGAATCAAGACACTTGCATAAGTATTTTTCTATGTGTGTGATGTAACAGGTATGTTTATGCTGGCATGCTGATTGCTAATGGAATGGTGTATGGTGCATGGACTGTGACGTGCTAGATCTGAACACCTACAACGAAAGTAAAGACACCAAGATAAAGTACATTGAAACCTTGTTCAGGAAATTTCTACAATGGTTGACTACATTGTGTTGTCTTTCACAATAATTTATAGATTTACAGGATTTAGAAATTGAAATCATGCATCAAAATAGTTTATTACTAATATTCTTCTATTAATTTGAGAATTTTATGTTATCTGATACATGGAAATAACTTTCACCTGCATATTTCTGATACTGCTGCATCTGAACTAAATGCTAAAAAATTCAGGAAACATCACTTTGACAGAACACAACAGCCTGCTGAGGTGCGGTGAAAAGAATATTTTTTTTAAGTGGGATTTTACAGTTGTTAATCACAGTATTTGTGATACAAGGCTACTCTTCTATCATCAATCAGCATCTCTTCTGTCTCTACTGACTTGAGTGACTGGATCTCTTGAGAACCTATCTTGAAACTCTTACTCCATCTGAGAGTTTATTTTGCATAATGAACACATTTACAGCAACCCATTTGAAAACCTTTTAGAGTTCTTAGTACATGGCCTGGGGTATTAGTTTTGGTGACAGGAAAATAATGCTGTAGTCAAGTGTTGACAAGTGGAACAAGTATGATGTTACTTCATTGTCCATTTCTTGCATAGTATCACATGCTGCTCAGCAAGGACTGTGGGCCATTCTTTAAGAGCATTTCAGTTTTGAGGGGTATTTTTTTTTCCATCTTGAAAGTTAAAAATCAAAATACTCTGCAATTGGCGTTTAAAATAGGACCGTCTTTGCTGGCTTCTCTGTGAGATTACAGTACTTGTAATCTAATTGAGATATTTTTAGAACCAGAAGTACCATATCCAGCTGGGAACCAGGTTGTTTGCCCATTGTAAGACACCCAAAATCTTTGCAATGCTTAGACATGTCACATGAACAGTTCTGCATTTTGCCAATACTGGTGTTCACATCAGATATTTCCTATACTTTTCAATCAAATGCACAAACACTAGAGAGAAAAAGAGGGAAGCAATTTCTTTGACAAATTGCTTAAAATAAATGGGAGACTTTTAAGGTGATAAGAAATTTTAACTGGCAGAGATAGACCACAACCCTGTGGTCAGAGAAAAAGTGGTATTATCAATAGCATATAGCAAAGCATGAACACATTTGTAAAAGGAAAAGTGTTGTATGACTTTATACACTATCAATACATAATGATGAAACCCTTACCCCATAGGCTTTTCTTAGCACAAAAGAGCCTGCAGTGCTGGTAAGACAATGCTACTGCTACATTTAGACAGTGGTGTGTTTACAGCCAGCAAAAATAATGAGTTATGCAGATCAACCCAAACATGGTTCAATAGAATCTTTAAATTTCCAAAACCCAAGGACATACATTAATTTTCCACACATAATGCACCATGATATCCACACATATTGAATTTGTTTGAGATATGTGCAATTCCTTTTTGCTAGGATAGCCAGACTGATAGTAGGTTTCACTACACATGGCACAGAGGTACTCTGGGCCTGGAACAAGTGTTCTCTGACAGTGCATACACCAGATCAGAGATATTTTGGCATTGCTTGAATTCTTCTTAATATGGAAATAAAAAATTTCTGTCAGTCCAGCACCAAATATTACTGGCCTTCAGCATCAGGTTCATGTTGCTATCTGGTCATATTTGGATGTGGCAAATGACACATTTCTGTGGTGTAATGGCAATTAATAGCAGAGACTCAGAAACAGCTCAGGAGTGTCAGATGTGGTCCCAAGTTAGCACTTGCAGGTGAATTCCACAGTGCAGGATTGAAGTGTTTTATCTCGAGACCTCTCGGTCTTATAATATGATTGCAGAAAGCCAAAAAAAAAGTGCCTATGATACATTTAAAGTCAAATGATTCACTGCACAGCATATCCACCATCTTCTTTTCAGGACTATATTTCAAGAGGTTTGGCAGTGAAACAGCCTGGCTGTGTGAGAACAGAAACCTCCGCTGGTGAATAGGGAGAGTGGCTCTATAAAATCAGCCACGGAATGAAAAGCTGAAAAATGGGGTGGGGGCCGTAGGTGTTTTGATTTTAAAAATGCTTAAACGTTCTTTAACTTAATTGTTTGGAATTTTTTTCTATTGAATACATAAATGAGAAATTTATCACCCACACAATCTTGTCTGCTCCAGCGGGGAAAGTGTGTTTTCTCACTCTGTGCCATTCCAATTGCTACAAATGGGAAAAGGTAGTGAAAACGTCTTGACGAATTGCCCCCAGGCCCCCCAAAGGATGGCTATTTTGTTTCTGGAAGGAAAAACCGAGCAGCTACTTACTGGAGCTCAAAGGCACGGCGCGGCGGCTCCCGGCGCTGGCAGCGCGGGGAGAGGGGCGCGATCCGCTCCCCGCTGGGAGCGGTGCCGGGGCGGCCGCAGCCGGGACGGGGGGGACGGGGAGGCCGGGGCTGCCCCGGCCCCGCTCCAGCGGCGGGGGGATGCTGCGGGGCTTCCCCGCTCCCGAGCGCTCCGGCCAAGGTAGCTGTCGGTCTGTATTAAATGGCTGCCTGCTTTTCGGGGCTGCTGGCTGCTTCACGGTTTGGCTGTTTATTTTTTTTTTTTTTTAGCAGCTCTGCCGTCTCTCGGGGGCAGCTCCCCCACTCTCCACTCCGCCGCTTCTCTAGGTGAGGCTCCATCCCACCGCCTCCCCGCCCGCTCCCTCCTCGGCCCTTCCTCCCCTCGCCCTTCCCGGGGAGCCGCCGCCGCCTCTCCTCCCCGCCTCGCCCCCTTCCCGGCTCTCCTGCTCCCAGGCCGGGGTGCGCCTGGGTGTGGGCTGGGGCCGGCCCGGCCGTGCGAGCCGAGCCGCGGCTTTCCCGGGGAGCCGGAGGCGGCGGCCGGCCCGGGGGCGGCGGGGCAGGGCAGGGCAGGGCAGGGCAGGGCAGGGCAGGGCAGGGCAGGGCAGGGCAGGTGCTCCGGAGCGCCTCAGCCCCGCGCCAGACCGCTCCGCGCCGGGGAGCGAGAGGTTCTGCAGCCCGCCTCGGTATCTGTGCAACACCTTCACCCTTGTGCCCCGCCACCACCCGCCGTTTATCCTTTTTTTTTTTTTTTT
>WBND01000314.1:104347-128622 GCA_013398595.1 Tychaedon coryphoeus | reverse complement strand
CGTTGCCAGCGCCGGCTCCTTTGCCCGCACCTCTCCTCGATTCAGGCGGTTCTTTCCAGGGACTAAAAAGTTAAGCTGCCCCCTCTCTCCCCCCACCTGCCCCCATACGTACGCAGTGCATTCTCCTTTTTAACTATTCTCTCTGTGCCTAATCGAAGTCCGTACAGCCCCCCCAGCGCTTAAACTAGGTTGCAAAGCCGCTGTACCCTGCAACACCTAAAACTTCTCTTTTTGCTGCGATTTATACTCCATAATAACAAAAAGAACAAAAAAATAAACTGGATCCTCCTGTGGATTACTTTTTTCTTTTTTTATTATTTTTTTTAATAATGCATTTCCTTCTTCCCCTTTAATTTTTTTTTCAAGGAAATTTGCTCCATCTCCAGCAGCAACCACTGCTCCTTTTGATGTTGTGGTACGCCGTGCGCATGCGCTTCACATTAGAATTACTGCACTGGCCAGAATAAGTTGGATCTCTTCTTCTCTTCACTGAAACCTTAAATCATATCAAAAGCTAAAGGGATGCTGAGAGTCCGGAAAAAGGGTTACTTTGGGATTTGGTCATTCCCTTTAATAATAGCTGCGGTGTGTGCACAGAGGTAAGTGATTAAGGTATCTCTTTTTCTTTACTTTGAATTGCAGTGCATGCTGCTGCTGAGAGGAATGTAAAGCTGGGGGCTGAGAAATCAGAAATAATACAGTATTATTCTTCCTTTTTTCTTTAGTGTCAATGACCCTAGTAATATGTCACTGGTGAAAGAGACTGTGGATAGACTGCTGAAGGGCTATGATATTCGCTTGAGACCAGATTTTGGAGGTAATTTGACTGCTTTTGCATAAGAGAGGTTGCATATCCGGGCTGGGTGCGTTGTGTGTGGGGGCGGTTTCAAACGTCTTGTGGGTGCTGTTGCTTTGGGGGGTGTGTGTGTTGCCATTTCCTGTAGCTGATCCAAAGTAACCCCATTGTTTCTCGATTTTCTTAGTACAGGATGCTCTTAATGGAATCACTTAAATTCTCGTATATTCGTAATCGGTCCCTCATTGTGTTGTGAGTGTGTGTGTGATAATACTTACTAACCTGTAATTAAACCTTTGTTTAACTGGTTTTATCAAGATGCAAATCTCTCTTAAGTTCACCCAACGTTTGCTCCTTTCAGCCTAATGTGCTTGTGACCACAGTTACTATTTTCGAGTACAAGATGTGCTGTTAACTGCTGCAAAAATGTCATTTAACCCCCTGCGTGCTCCTACTTCCAACTAGTTTGTTTATTTCGGACGTGTTGGCTGTGGGTGGCCCTTTTGTCCCCCCCCATCCCTCCCCCGGGCTCGGTGCTCGCCGTCCCCGGGGCGCGGGGCTGAGCGTGTCGAGGGGGGCGGCGGAGGCCGGAGCGGGGCGCGGAGGGGCGCGGAGCGGGCTCTGAAGGGCTCGGAGCGGCTCTGAGGGGCGCGGAGGGGCGCGGAGCGGGGCGCACCGGTGCCGGCACGTGTGTGCTGTTACATAAAGCACCGCCACGGCCGCGGACGGCGGCCTGGGTAACGAATGGTCCCGCGTGCTGGGGAGGAAGGGAGGGGGGGAAACACTTCATGCCTCCCTCCTGAATTTCTGGTTATGTTGAAACGTCGTTTCATGTGTTCGCCCTGCTAACTCTGGTAAGAATGAGTTAAGTTCTAAGAGATCACATTGCGGACCATCTTGTCGGTTTGCAGGTCCCCCAGTGGCTGTTGGCATGAACATAGACATTGCCAGTATAGATATGGTCTCGGAAGTCAATATGGTGAGTACTTAGGGTTTGGGGCTGCTTGCTCTAGGGGCTGCTTGCTCTAGGGGGGTGGCTGTCGCTTCCCCCGCCTCTGCCAAGGCGGAGCGGTGCCCGCGGACGTGCGGGGACCCGGCGCGGCCTCCTGCCCCGGGCACAGCGGCTGCCCGGGGGTCGGCGGAGTGTCGGGGGCGGCCTTCCTCCTGGGCCGGCGGTGGCTCCCGGGGCGGGGAGCGGCGGGACCGGCCGGGGCTGCGCGGGGCCGCTGCTGCGGCAGCTCCGGGGCCGCTGCCGCCCTCACGCCCTCACGGCTTCCCGCGAGCAACGGCGCCCCCTGCCGGCCCCGCGCGCGCACCGCGCCCGCCGCCCGCGCCGCGCTCCGTGCCTCTCCCGGTGCCGTTCTTTGGGCCTTGCTGAAACAAAAAAAGACCCAACAAAATCAATAATTGCCGTTGTCTCTTAATAATACATCCTCGATTAAAAACAAAAAAATAGTTTTTTACTTCTCTGTGTGTTCAAAAGTTACCTTTTTTTTTTTTTTTTTTCCTGGCCTGACATTGTTTTGGATGGTGATGAAAGAGTCGATGATTTTAGGAGTTTAATTTTTCCAAGACGTTTGTCTCTCTTACCTAAATACTTGGAATTGACTGTGCTCAAATACTGAACTTGTTCAGACCGTAGTGATTTCACACTTTCTGTGTCTTGCTTTCAATCACCTGGGAGACTGATGAGGGGTGGAGAAAATGGGGCAAGTCTGATTCATACTTTAGAAGAAGTTATTCTCGACTTAGATGAAACTTTACTAACGTTCACTTTTATTATTTGGAAATGTTTGGGGTCAAGTTTTGAAGTTTTTTATCTTACTTTGCATGTTAATTTGTTAAGGACACAGAATTTGCCCTAATACTCATAGGGGCTTATAAAGAACAATGGAAGGCACTGAAATAGAGTAGCACAGGATACAAAAGTGATGCAAAATAATTGTGGTTTTGTCAAGTATTTGTGAATGGAAGTTTGTTGTTTGAAGCAAACTCTCCATTATTCTTGAAGAGGTTTCAAGCAAACGTCTTTCTAAATACAAATGTGATCTTACGGCTGTTGCTGTAGCTCTAATAATGCATTTGAAGATAACATCTGGAAAGTTACCAGTTGTTTTAATATCATTGCACTAGTAAAATATTTAAATCCTCAGTGTCATGCTTGGGTTCTCAGAGATGTTGCACTGAATGAATTGACAAACCTTCGTTCTCAAACTGAATGCTTGTGTCTTGTCAAAATACAAGAGTTTTTCCATAATATAAAATAAATCCCTTGGCCTAATTTGAGGATAACATTACAGATGATTTTACTGTGAGACAGGGAGCTGTTGGTGACAGAGAGCTTGGTTCTGCTCTTTTTCAAGATACCAGGAAACCTGAATAATTTCATCTGAAACATCACTTCTGGAAAATTTCTAAGTGGCTAAATAGGGCTTCTAAACTTTGTATCACTAAACTTGTTATCTAGTGTTCTACTTCCAGTAGCTTTAAGTGCAGAGGAAGAAAAGTATATTGTATTTTAAACCACTTGCTTTTCATTAAGAGAACTGTGGGTAGGAGAAATGGGGACATAGAGTTATTTCTTAGACAGCTCTGAGCAGTGAGGGAACGATGACAGTTTCTTGCTGGCTCTGTAATCTACCAGGTCAGTGTTATATCCTCCCATTCCTTCTGAACTGGAAAGATCTTGTGGAAAAAAGAAATTATACATCTTGGGAATCTTTTCTTTTTTTCTTTCAATGGTTTCTAGACATTTGGCCTCCAATTAAAGGTGATAGCATATCATATCTGACACTTACAGCCCAACTATATAAGGCAGTATTATTTTTAGTATTCTGTAGTCAATTTATTGTGTTTCTATAATGAAATGTTTGACCTTTCTGAAAAAAGTCTTTTCAGGTTATCTGCAGAAGCCAGAGGAGGGACTGTGCAGACAATTTTGTCCTACTAATTTGCCTAAAGAATTTAAGCTCTGGAATTATTTTACTCTAAGAAGCCACTATTTCTTAAACCCAGGCAATCATGTTACATAATTTTTTTTCACTCTACAATTCAAAAGGGATTTCAAACCAAGATTATAATCTGCTTAATTGCAAAATGTACACTTGATTTTACAATGGTCTGTATAACATAGTCTGAATATAACCTGAAATGAGGAGAGAGACATACAAGGAAACAACAAAATACTTGGTATGCAAGGCCTTGGCTTTTCAGTTTGCAAATTCACCTGAATTTGGAGTAGAAACCAGGAGGAATATCATGGAATGCCTACTGATGCAAAGCCTTCTAAGATAACAAAAGACACAGGAACAATCTTTTGAATTTATGGACCTATTTTTTTCTAAGCATGGCCTTGCTGTGTGTAGCTTTGTTTGAAGTCATGGTAAACACTACTGACTTTAGATAAAGGCAGATCATTGCCTGGACTCATGTACTAACATTAATGGGAGAAAGACTAAATAATCATAGTTATTCAGCTTGAGATAATTTTTATTAATTTTCATGTTAGTTTGTTTTAAATTTGCATTTCTTTCTCAGTCTTGATATATTGCATCTACCATATAAACTTGTGCCACACTGCAGGCAGAATGTTTATGTCACTTCAGTGTCATGAAGTAAATTATGAAGTTTTCACTCTGTTTAAGAAGACAATTTAGACTTGCTCTTATAGAAAGGAAAAGTATGTTAAGGATGTTCAAGAATATTATTGTTGACTTTGAATTCTTAAAGAGGTGATAAGTGCTTGCATCATAAAGATCTCAGAGTGTTTTAGGCATTACAGGTGCCTTATAATTATTTCTTTTATGCAGCAGAGCTGAAACAGTAAGCTGTTTACCTTGGGTTGTCAGAAACTTGAACTAGCATTTATCTGAGTTTACAGAAATGGTTTCAAAATACTGGTACTTGGGAACTTATTTGTTCCAGCTCTGGGGAATGCACTGAATGAACATGCGAAAAGTGAGAACTTCAAGTGTATACATTTATCAACAAATATAATGATTATTTGGACTAATTTCTTTGCCTTCTGCAAAGAAAAATATATGGGAGGTATTTTATGTGACACAGTAATGATTATGGCTAATTCCACTTCCCACCAGGTCCTGCAATATTGTTGAGTGTACCCTTTGTTCTATTTACACTGTAGATTTTCTTAGTGTTTCTCTTATTCAGGTAACAATGGAGAAAAAAGATGGAGGTCTGTGAAGGCAACTTAAATGGTTTTCCTGGGCTAATGAATTTCATGTTATGTAAGATTAGCTGTGTTGCAGTGAGTCTAAATGCAATGTCCACATTTCCACATTTTCCTCTCAGTTAATTTTTGAAATAGACCTCTTGAAAATGTAGCAATGAAGGCTATTCTCCATTCTAAGTTTCTCCCTTTTTCTCCTAGCTATCCTCTCATAAACTTTGTAAAAATTGGTACAGGTTCATAAAGAAGTACAGAAATAAATTTTCTTCCCTAGACACCCCTGAAGATTATGTGTAACATGTTGTGCATTTGATCTATCTAGATAAGACATGAGGATTTCTATGGATAATGGTGGTCATGTGTTAGTTTTCAATGTCTTGGCTTATTCGCTATTAAATAGGTCAACATTTCCTTCCTTTTTTTTCCCTCCCTCTTGGTCTGTGGCTATTCTGGGATCCCAGTACAGAATGTCTTGAAAAAAGAGAGAAATATTCTGTAGCTACAGATTTTACTCAGGAAATATATGCTTTTTTGAGGTAATGGGTTGTGTATGTGTCCTGGGGTGACTGTATGGTCTGGTATCACTATCATCTGATTTTATTGCCTAGATATAAGTATAATTCAATACAACTGTTCACACTGTGGGTCACTGGGGTCTGCAGAAAGGAATCTGAACTGTTTATTTAATTCCAAGTGTTTGCTTGCTTAGTGCACAGGTTTTGGCACGTGGAGTCAGTAGCGTGTGTGGAGTTAAAGACGATGGATTGGTCTGTCTTAGTGGGAGCCATTACCATTGATTGAGAGCATAATCCTTCCATCAAGTGGGAGTTGGAGAAACAAAGGAGCTGTTACCATCTATCAGGGAAAGGTTTATTTCTTAATGTGTGCCAAGTTTTACATAGCAGAGCCTAATAGCTTCCAAGCTCTAAAAAGAAAAGAGCTTTTTTCTTCTTTTTTTTTTTTTTTTTAAATTTTATATTTCACTTTTGTATTTGAGTTATGCCAAAGTTGCATAAAACAATAAGTATAGTAGTCATAGATCAGGATATTCTCAGAAATGTGCAGGCATAGCTGTAATTTGCTGGTAATTTGTTCTGATTTTGAGTTGGTCTTGATAATGGAAGCCCACTACTGGTTTACTTAAAATCATTTTTCTTGAGGTATTTTCAGTAGGGGACATTTACAAAGCTCAAGATTTAGATTATGAAATAGGTTTAGATAATGAAAACAACAGGAGCTGTGTTGCCTCTCAAGTAGCAGCAATTATTTTTGTGTGTAAAGGGAAGAGATGGCTTGTGATATATAAAGAAATGGGGATTAAGTGGCAAAGGAACCCAAACACTTCATGGAAAAGTCCTGATAGAGAAAAATGAAAACAGGAGAAATTGTTCTATATACACTTGTGTAGAAAGAAGTGAGGAAAATGGTCATGAAAATGGTTTCTGTCAGCAGTATCTTCTTTTGTTAATACTTTCTGGTTGTTCATGTTGCTGCACATATTCTGTAGAGAGAAAAAGGAGAGAATAGGGCTGAAAATGCATTGAAAATTAAATATTGGAATATTGAGAAGGTGCTGCTTTGCTAAATACTTCTGTTGCCTGAGACAGTTGGTTTTATTAGTTTCTCTAATATGCATATATTTCTTATATATTTCTTCACATAAAACTGCATTTCTCAGCACACAGTTTGAATTTGGCTCTTGTCAAATTATTTACTGACTCATACTGAAATATGTCTGTAGAGACTTCTGTGAATGCAGAGCAGGTGATGTATATCTTAGAAGTGAGAACTTCTTTTTGCTGGAAACTTTGTTTCATCTTTTCCTTCAGTTACTGTCTGGAATAACATTGCATTTTTGTGACATTTTTGAACGGAACTAAATTACATTAGTAATGTAATGGATTTCCATTTTTTGTTACTACAGGTCTCAAATTCATGCATTTTCCTTTCTTATTTAAAGATATGTGAAAATAAGTAAGATCTCCTATGTCCAAATAAAATATTTATTCTTCAAGACCAAAATGAGCCTTCCTATTGATACTCCACATGTGGATTGAAGTTTTCATGCTGCTTTTGCTAGAATATATGTAGCCACAGCATGAAAATATTCATCTAGAACATACATGCAGGAATATAGTGAGTTTGTAACTACTTTTATGAGATAGATACATGTAATACATATAAATATACATAATAATTTATTACTTGTGGACTATGTTATACATCTCTAAAAGCAAGACGTAATTCTCTATTTTCTTTAAGGTCAATATAAGTGGTTTGTTAATTGGATTGCACTTGCAGTGTGCTGAAGTATTGCTAGACTTTAATCAGTAGAAAAATCTTGTTTGGTTGTTGGTGGTGATTTTTCAAAGTGATTGCTCCCTTCTGCAGACCAGGGGATGGTTGTTAGTAATTTAAAGAGATTGCCTTGGAGGTAATTTGTACTACTGAATTAATAATTATTATCTTCTGGGGTTTTTTTGTTTTTTCCGTTAAAAAAATGCCTTGATCTATAAATATTGAAGTGTTTTGGCTCTTGCCACAAAAAAAGAGATAAATTTATCTTTAATATATTTTATGGGCAGTGTCTTGGTGCTAATGTGTGGGAATGAACATGAAGTGCACTTGTTAGCTCCTGCTATAGCCTGCTTTATTTCATAACTCCTCTATTGAAAATCACATAAAATCTTTATAGATGAGCTGTGTAATAGAATAAAAGATTTTGCTGTACTCTACGAACTTGTTACAAGTTTAAGCTGTTCCAGTGATTGTATTTGTGCTCCTTAGTGACTCCAGAGTCTGTCAGTGCATCATGACTAAATCCTTATTATTCCTCCCTCCCTCTTTTATCCTCATACCTCATGCAACCCTCTGCAAGGTTTATAATAGAACCTTTAGTATTCAATCATGGTGAAGTACAGTTCTGCGTAGTAATAATTATTTTTTTTTCCAGAAGTAATCCAGATTCCTAGTAGATTTCTAGTGGTTAATGCTGTAGTTCTCTGCTAGTGCTTGTAAGAATTAAGTAAACAAAGTTCAGTCCCCTCATTTCAAAGGACGGTGCTCATCCACAAGGTAAATTTTGTAAGTCTCCTTTTAAGACATGGAAGATGGCATCTTATTTATCTTTAGAGATAACTTCAGAAACAGTCAAATGTCTGGAGTTATAAAAACTGAAAAATTTGCTGCTGTGAGTGGATGCAATCTGTCTGTACCCATGTATAATTACATATGAATTGTAGGCACTGACAAATGTTGTCAATTGTGGGTTTGCAAAAAGAAAACCAGGAGACAATCAGCCTTTGTACTCTTTTGTAATTACTCTAACTATTCTTCTAAAGGGATTCCCACCCTGCTATCGTTTCTTGACAGAGATGCTGCATACAGTGGATGGATAACAGCCAGGACAGCACAAGCCCTGAAGGAATAGTGACACAGGGGCATATTTACAGCTTCAGTCTTGCCTGTCTGAAGGCCAGTGAAGTAGCAGTGCTCTCACTTCACAGCTTTTCCCTACAAAAACCTTTGCATCCAAATTTTCTGCCTAAGTATTTTCAAATTAGTTGAACAATGCAAAGATCCTTCCAAGACTTGGAATCCCACCAACTGCATATGACATTTTTGTATGAGTTTTTCAAATAAGGGTGTAATTAATTCCCAATAAAAACTAGAAGTTCTGTTCCAAATAAGAAGACAGGAATATTCAGAAAATTGGCGTGTATGCAACTGAATACAGGATATGTAGATCATATTCAATTTAGTTTGTTACAGGCCAGATAAAGCATTGAGAGTGTGAGATCTTGCCCTGTCCCCAGACTTAAAAGAACAAGGGGACTGTGCTGTCTATATCTTGAGCTTCTTTTTGCATATCTCCACCAAAGCTAAGGCCTATTAATTTTTATTCTGTAAATACTGACAGAGGGGATTCATTTGTTAGTTTTCAAGTAATAAGAATTTAACTATGTGGGGAGAAAAGCAACCCTTCTGAGATGCATTTTGCAATTCAAGTGTGTGCTGTTATAGTAAATATGTCACTTCTGAGTATTTCCACTGATTTTTCCTATATATAAACCACTGATTCTTTGTGATTGTGCTGAAATACAGACACAGCTTTATCAATTTTGAGCAAGTAGAAGAAATTTACAGAAAGCTTGGCCATGGACAGGAGCAGTATATTAACCTAATGAAAGCATTACTCAAAAAGCTCTGCTATTTGAAGTGGAAAGTCCTTGTTCCAGTGTCTGCTCTTGGGACTGTTTCTTCTTTCTTTTCTTGTTTTATGAACAGGCATTTCTATTAACCAAACAACTCTGCAGCCATGGATTAAATCCTAGAATTTTCTTTCACAACTGGGTGTTCTTATCACTGTTTTGAATGTCTTTTTCCACGTTCATGTGTTTTACATTCCTTGCTGCAGAGCAGCCTGGCTGTAGGGAACCTCTGCTCTAGATGGATTGTTAGCCCACGGTGCTTGGGGGTGGAAGCGTTTGGATGTCAGGGGACCAGAAAAATAGGCCTTGCATGCCATGAATTAACCTGTGAAAGGCTGATAACACATCATTTGCCTTTTGTGTCACTGGAAATGTTTGTAAACCAGAGTAGCCATGACTTTCTGTTACGTTAGACATTACCTAAGCACAGTGGTTTTGTTTATATTTGCATGAGATTTAAATATTGTCAACCTGTCTGAATGGGCTACAGTAGGAACAACATGCCTGCTCACCTGGAGCACTTCCTTCCTGAGTAGATGTGCAGTACAGATCTTTGTGAACTGGGAAAATTAAAACATCAAAATAGCAGAAACTTGTAAGTGTAATATTTTTCAGAGACTAGTCATCACAATTTCCTTGAAAAGTTGGTTTTGATTGACATGGGGCAAAAGGCCTTAATGTACAAAATGCTGTAAGTGTTTAATTTTAGATACAAACCTTGGAGAAAAGTTATTATAAGGTGTAGAGTTAAGTAAAGGTCATGCCAAGCCCAACTGAGATGAGAAGATCTTCCAGAAATGCGTGTCGATATTCATATATTTGGGATGTCTCAGAATGATGACTTGTGATTTAGATTTCAGAAGTCTTTCTCATTCTACTTCTTGCATTATCTACAGCTGTTAAGTAGCCAGAAGTTCCTGTTGCTTTCAAGGAACTGAAGGCACCTATTTCTCAGTGAGAACCAGCTATTAAAATGTAATAACTAAATACTGGAAAAGATACTGAAGCCTTTTTAAAAAACATTCACTGTCATGGATGCAGAAGCCTTTGGAAAATCTGATTCTAATTTTTATTGTAAATTGATTTAATTTTTCCCATGGAATTCCCACTGAATTGTTTTTTTTAATAATAGGAAGAGATTCTTTCTGCTTGACTGAGTAAAGTTAGCGTTCAGACTTTTAAAATTTTCTGTATAGACCTTTAGAAATGTATATTGTTAATAAAAAGAAGCACATTATTGCAACCACAGTGAAAACAGCAAAATACTATTAATTACTTTTAGTCAGTAAGGGTGAATGTGTTGTCATTTACTGTCACCCAATAGTCCAGAAATTGTTATGATCCACTGTCTAATCCTTATTTATTTCTTTTATAAGTCTGTTTTTAAGTTAATAGACCCTGCAGCTCCAAAGAACTTGTAGAGTATTGTGGAATTTTTTTCTTCTCCCAAGGACTGATGATCCAAATAGACTGCAGGCTCTCTCAGGTGTGTCAGAATAAGAGTGTTAATCCATGTTTGACAAGATGTGCACCAAAGGAGGAATAAAATTTAAGTGGAAAAAAAATAGTTTGAAGGTCCAGTAGACTGAATTAATAAATTAAATAATTTGGGAGTGTAACTGTTTCATTAGTCCTTATTAGGAAATTATTTATTCTTTTAGATAATATGCAGGGAAGAAGGAAATAGATTAAACAAATATGCGCATCATTTACAAATTAAAAGGTGCATTTTCCTGCTAATTTCATCATTATTTCTGTAATCATGTAGGTCCAGAAAAGACCAAAGAAGCCTTTTAATCAGCCTGAAGTCCTCCTGAAACTTATTTGATTGTTCAATCTGTTTTACTGTCCAATTGCTCTTTTTCACTGACATTTTGCAATGTGAGATACTTGTAGGAAGCCCATCCATAATAGAATTAACATTGTAATGTATGTATCTTGTAGCAAATTCTACCTTTGGTTGCTCAAAATAAAATGCTCAACAACCACAATAAATAGGAAAATGAGGTAAAATTACTCTCTTTTCTTAATTTTGAAAGAAGCCTTTTCAATGGTATGGGAACATTTACTGAATAATAAATTCATAGCTGAGACCTTTCATATCGAGTTTCAGCTAAAAATATATTATTATAGCTGACATATAAATCCTCAAAAAATAGATTTGTAATGAAAGTGCTGGGGGACCCTTAACTATAATCATTCCTGTTAGTGTAAATGCCTGGAAATGAATACAGTTTTCATTAGTCTACTATTATGTGACACAAGTGACCAGTTATAGAGAAATCTATAATAATTATAGTTAACTGTCTGCATTCAAATATGCTGTTAAAAGTACCCACCTCTGTGCATAGGCTTTGCAGAATGCTTTCGTGAGCTCAGGTCCCACATGAGCCTTGTTTTGAAGTCTTAAAATGTGTAAATGTGATGCTGATTTTTCCATGGAGGCTATTTCTGCATAGGTTTCACACAAGATTTGTGGGATTGAGTGACTTGAAATGCAATACAAGATATTCTTATAATGTCTCAGCCACTGTCAATGGGACTGGGTAATAGTCTCTAAAATTGCTGTGCAACAGGTGCTCCTTTGAAGTGAGTAGATGTTACCGGTGGTTTTTAATTAGCTAGAAAGTCATAAAACCTTAATGGCAGTTTTGATTTAAGGATATTTAAAACCCAGACAGTCCAATCATAGGAAGAATACACTTTTTTTACTCTTGAGTTTGTGCTATAACTGCGGCAGTATTAGGAGGTTCATGTGGCTCCTACCAGGGCCAAACTTTGCCTCTTGTTAAATAGGAGACATCACTTGACATGAAAATTTTTCTGGCATCTTTTTTTTTAATTTCAGTTAAATGAATAAACATGAACTTTTAAAAATCATAGAATCATCTTGGGTAAGCTAGATGGTAGTGCAAAATCTATAGTGTAGAATTAAATTCTGATTAATTTTTAAATTGCATTGCTTTTTTGAGAACACAAAGGTTTATGAACTTTTGGTATGGCATACAAGAGTTTAGGATAGATGCCTATGTCCCAATAATATGCTGGCTGGATAACAGTTTTGTTTATTCATTGAAAGCAGCAATTATTTAGTAAAGATTGAGAATATGAGGTTTCAATCAAAATTGCTGCTTTTGGATATGCAAAAGGCTTGTTTTAATCAATGTCCCAATTGTTTTTATTAAGGAAGCATTTTGTATTTTATGTAAATTAAATTATCTCTTGAGTTAAACTTTTTGAAAACAAAGAATGTGTATACGTGTTTTCCTGTTGAATAATTCATATAAGCTGAAATACAGTCGTGGAGTTCTTTGTATTGCACTTTAACTAGAGTGCACACCTTTCCTGGTCATAGCTGATCTCTTCCTCCACTGCTTGATCTTGTTCTTCCTGTTGGTTATTCATTAATTTCTGCCAGTTTGGCCTAGTTCTGTAGTGCCTGTGTCTGCTTCTTCCCCTTGCATGTGTGTAGCAGATCCCAGTCATTCACATACCTGGGTCTCGTTTCATTTGGAGTAAAATGTGGAGTAAAATGGTTGAGCATCAGTGTAAGCATGTTTACAAACAAAAGCAGTGAAGTTGTAGTGTGTAAATGTCTGATCATCAGCCTTCATCTATCTGGCACTGCCCTTAGATCATGGCTCTGACTGCAGCAATGACAGCCCGAGTGCCTTCCAAGGGAGAAACAGGAGTTCTGGATGTTCTGTCCTCACATCCTCATTTAGTGAGGGCACACACCCATTAGATATAAGCATATGTTTGAGGTTAGGCTTGGAAGTGTTTTGCTGAACTGTGTCCTTTCAATCATCCTGACCTCAATGTGGAGGTGGATGTGGGGGGAGTTTTCTGTTGTCTCCAGTGGCAATGTCATAAACAGGATTATGTCTGGAGTAAGTAGCAGATTAGACAACCATCAAGACAGAAAATCTGTTTTTCAGCAAATATTCCAAGTGATAAAGAACCTTAGGAGAAAAAGATAAAATGTGATATATAGGCAGAGTTGTTCCTATGCAGAATATTTGTTCCAAATTTCCCTGGAGGCATCCACTGTTCTCTGAACATCCAAGAAGTTCGTTGTGCTTCTGATCAGCTTCCCACACATTCTCACCCACACTACTTTGCTGTCATCTTAATGTCATTTTTAAATACTAACAAAAGCATTTTGTTTATAATGCAGGAAAAAAATCTTGGGAGGAGAAAGAATATGTTTTGTGTGTTATTTTAGCAGATCAAAGCTGACTCATGAGTAGCAAATATGAAGTAATTAATGTATTTAAAAATCACAATTCCTGAGTTGCAAATTTAAGAAGTGCTTTGATTATAGTCATCAGATTCCATAGACTTTTTAAAACACAATTAGTATTATTTTTAGAAAGTTTACCTTGCTGCAGAGTATTACATTTAGAATATAGAGCAGTATAGCAATTTGTAAAGCTATGTATGATTGGTGTTTTAAATAATTGACTGTGCTGAATTAAACAGTGTCCAGATACACTGAAGGCCAAGTGGGAAGATGGAAAAGCAATCTTTCTCTGGGAAAAAAAATGCAGTCATCATTTTATCTGCGTGGCATGGGAAATTTTAACCATTGTTACTTATTGCTTTGTGATGGCCTGAACTTCCTTAAAAATACAGAGACATGTCACTGCCACCATTGCAGGAAAACACTTATGCAAGTTTTTATTTGCACCAAAACTAAAAATTTTCAAAATTAGTCTATTTGTACTATGTAGAACCTTGCAAGGTGAAAAATTAGTTCTTGAGAGGTCAGTAAAACTTTCCCAGTTTCTCTGGGGGAAAAAGGAGGAAGGAGTTGATTTGGGAGTAAAAGATTTGTCTTGCAGGCGCAATGTCACAAATGTCTTCAAAACCAGAAAAATAATTCAGTTGCACATGGAATCACCAGTAATATATGAACAGCGGTGGAAGAAAAATTATTTGTATAACTGTATCACATATTTTCACTAAAAGAATTGCCTAATTTGAGACTTAATTAAATTTTTGTTGAAGTTGACTTCAGCTTTTAACTTTTGGTGATAGTATTGTGGGATTCCTCTTATATCAAGAAGATCTTCCAAACTATGGGTTATTAAATGCTGCAGTTTCTTTTTATTTTGCAGTAGCAGCAAACAAGCTGTGGTAATGACCCCCCTTGTAAAAATTACAAAGATATTTTGCTTGAAGGAGATGAATGGCAATTTTTGTCTCAAGTGGGAACCAATAATTCCACTCCCATGCTATCTGAAAGATTCTCCAAAAGATTAACTTTTAAGTGTTTCTAAAAGCTTCTACAAAAAGCAAGGGAAATATTGTAGGGCTGTCACTAAATGCAGTATTTTATGTTAAACTCTTTTCTGAAGCTCAGCTGGTGGGAAAGTGTTTCTAGAACCAGTGGTAGTGTAGTGCAGATTTGGAAACTTTCCACTGTGGAAACATCTCTCTCTTGAGAGGCCAAGTTTTATCTCACCTGTTTTGGCTTTTTTTTTTTTCCTGTATATAAAAGCAAACAAACCAAAACAACTAGTTCAGGGCAAAAACTCCAAATAACACTTAATTTTCAGTAACCTTGGAACACGGGTAAGTCTACAATTTGCAGTAGTAAAATGGCTGGAGTTGTATATTTTTATGGGCAGAATTTTGCTGGGGCATGTTAAATTTTTTTTCTCTGTCTCTGCATGTGTAGCTGTACTCCTGATATTAAGAAAACTTGAGTCTTAGATGAACTGTCATAAAAAGCAATGGTGTAATAGCAAAATAAGGTTTAAATTCCTCCTTTCTGAAGACCTCAAAGTAATTTTCTATCAATTTGAGCATATGTTAAACCTTGGAGCTCTCTCTTGAGTTAGACCAATGTTATAGTAATTTGTTGTTTCTCAGTTTCAAATGCACCCATTCCAAATCTCTTGTACTAAATTCCTGGTTGACCTTCTAAAACTGGCCAAGTTGGGGAAGGGCAGTGAGTTTTTGTTTACTTTCAGTTTACCCTTACAACTACTAAATGAAGAAATGGGAGAGAGAATGAAGCTATTTGATTACTTTAATTGTGAATGGGCATTAGCTATAATGTCTCTTAGCTTTTATCAATATGATGAAAATCATTGCTTATCATTATATTAACACATGATGAAAACTTTAAAAATCTTGGAACAAAACTATGTAGGTTTCAGAAAGACCTCTCCATCCTTCTGAACTCAATCCTATTTTACAAAATTAGCTTTTTTTTTGCTAGACATTCAGCAATATGACTGTCACCCATCTAATAGTTGTAAATTATATGAGAGCAGATTTTTCTCTGGTGGTAGAACTTCACTATCTTATGTGCCTGGGCTTCCAAAATGCTACTTTTATATTTTTAAGTGCTATGGAGCAATGTTGCTGTTCGCTCTATGACCTCTGTGCACTGCTGATGCAGGATTTTGCACAAATGGCTACATTGTCAACAATGCTGCAATTTCACAGTTGCAAACTCTAAAGCGTGGTTTGTTAGTGACCTTATAAAATTTTCCCATCCTTCAGCCCCTTTTTCTTCTAAAATTATTGATTGCTAATTCACAGCTGGAATTTACATAGATCTTTATTTATGAAGGTAACAACAGTCGCCACTTTGCTTCTGTCTCAAATGAAGTCTTCACCAACAAAAGAATTGCTATGTTGGGCTATTTGCCCTCATGCTTTCTAAATATAATTCAACAGCAGTCTGGTTCCTGGAGCCATCTGCATTGATACATCTAGAAAAAATAAAATATCAGTAATTTATTTTTAAGTGACAAAACTTGGCAAAAATGAAAATAATTTCATAAGGAAATACCCTCTTAAGCAAAGACAGGATTATTAATGAGCTACAGCAAAGAGGCTTTGTAATATTAGTGATTGTGCTTTTCTCCTGTCTATAGCACCCAACTGTGGAAGCAGTTTCAAAAGATTTTTTTTTAAGACCTAATTTTGAGAGAGCGGTAATTCCTTTGAGATTTTCGCTTCCCCCTTTTTTGGCCTAAATCATGGTTTAGTAGGAAAAGGGCAATAATTTCTCTGAAGGTGAACCAGAGTAGCAGATGGGAGAAGGTTTTAAGTGAACAGGTGCAACTCAGCTAAGCCAATTGTTCCAGCATATCAGCAGTATCAGTTGTCCAAAATCACTGTTTTGATAAAAATAGTCCTTTAACTGGACAGGCAAAATAAAATAACCAGTATTTCTGCTTGTAATCATTAATCACAATCAAATTTTCTCATTGTTTAGACCTGCGAAGGTATTCATATGAGGGTAGTCATTTAAAGGTAACATTCTTTTAGTTACTGTCACTCTGATTTTGTAGGTTACTATTTAGTATTCCTCTATTCTTCTGAGAAAGGTTATGCTGTCATTACATTGCAAACCAAAACTGTAGGCGGCAGTTCTCCCAGGAATTCATCTGCGTGACAGTAACACACAAAATCCTCAGGATGATCTCTTTGACTGGTGCTCTATTGCTGTTGTTACTGTGCAGTTCTTTATTTACGTGTGAGGTTTTTTCTGATTTTTGGGTCCATCTTACCTATACTCTTTCTTTTCTGAATTAAAGTGTGACAATAGCATAAGGTAACTAATGGTTAAGAATTGGGAGAAAGTTTTCGTTTTCTTACTTTTGGTGGTTTTTTAAAATTTCAATGGGGTTTTAGTTCTGTTGTTTTTGTTGTTTGTTTTATTTGTGTTTGTTTGTTTGTTACTTTGTTGGTGGTTTTTGTTTTGTTTTTTAACCCAAGTATTTTTCTGGAGGTACTCTAAGTGTTTGTAATAATGGGAAACCTTTCCTCATGGTGCTATATAGAGGAGGTTTGCCTTATGAAATACCTTCTTCTTTAGACATCTGTTGTCAGCAGCTTTCTCCAGGGACTATTCATTTTGGCTGCATGTGCCCCTTTTTTTGGTTGAAACTTATTTTTGTTCAGTTATCAATTTGACAGCTGTAACAGTCTTCAGATAGAATATAAGACCTTTAGCTTTATGTGTGTTTATCCATAAACTTCGACTTGGTTATTTTAAAAGATTTGGAATAGGTTCTGCAGTGGCTGCATTTAAAAAGTCATCACTTACTAGTGACATCTCAACAGTAGTGATTGAGCTAGAACGTTTGTATGTTTGGAAGTAACTACTCTAAAATATCATTGATCACCAGCTCCAGATAAATACTGCCTTTTCAATTTATGGTCCTTCTAATGCACCCTTCTATCTTTTTCATATAGATAAAGTTTCTTTTCATTTTTATCAACTATATACTGTTCATGCTAACCCTGTTCCTCTTGTATCTTCATAAATGCTCCTTTAGTAGAATGTCAGTGTGTGCCTAGAGAAGGAAATATAGCTGGAATACAGCGTGCAGTTCTCTGGGCTGATAAAATAATCTGAGGGCAATTTTAGTGCCTCATCTATTGGATCATCTGGAGACTGTTCAAGGGTTCCTCCCAGTTCTCTAAAAAAATATAAAAATCCTTGGGTTATAGGAGCTGAACCCCAGTTTCCTTTAGCCATATTTCTGCTTTCAATCCTTGAACTTGAAAGGCAAATAAAATGAGTGGACTAGTTAACATTAAATGGCTAATGATGAACTTTTGTCCTGGTGCTTGGCTGTCTGTAGCACAGAAGGAATCACTAATCTAATGCATGTTTTGTTAACTAAGCAATGACAGTAGCACTTTGGTTAGAGGTTGCTCTGAGTGTTCCATAGTCTGTATTCACAGAAGGGATGACTATGCACTAAATGCTACCAACAGATAATTGTTTGTTAACAGTTCCCCCAGGTACTGTTAGCCCCTTTTTTTAAACGGCTGGTTTCAAATTTTTCTCTAACACTTTCTAAAGCTCTATTGCTGAATGAAAACAGTGCAAGAAAAAAAAAAAAAAGGAGGATAAGAGCATTAGGAAAGAATATGAAAAACACATCTGTATTACTGTGACTATCCAGTGCTTTGAGAATTTTAATGGAGTACCCATTCATACTGCCTGTAAGAAAGCAAATCCAGCAGCAGGGAATGTGAGAACATCTGGAGTGCAAGCCAAGTATCTAGGTCAGCAAATTACAGTTAAGTTATTGCTTTTAAATGGTACAAGTAAAGGATAGTCAGTGGTTGAGCCTTAGTTCTGCAGGATTATCTTAAAGTCGTGCTTTTTTGTTGTTCAGTCATTTAATTTATTTTTCAAGTTGCTGGGAGAACATAATTTTCAGCTTCGGCAGCTTTCCACATGCTATTATTTTATGGCCAAGGTAATTTTATTGATCTTGTTAGTAATGTGGATCAGAAAGTGTGATTGCAACAGACTTGTCACAGGGGAGAAACACATCTTGAGAGACACTTGTAATAAAGAATAATATGCCTTTGATGTCTGCGTGCTCTTTCTCCGAATAGGAGAGCTTTTACATTTCCATAAAACTTTGAATATGAGATGTCAAAGTCCTGTGACATTAGACATTTTCTTCACTGCAGCCTGGGGTTATTCTCATGCTGGTAGAAAGCAAGTCAGAGTGGCCTTAAAGATGTTATGTGTCTGGGAGGACTTTATTATGTGTAAGTGTATTAGGTTGTATGCAAAATGGTGATGTGAATGGGGAATTCGATTGAGTGATAATGGACATGTAAAAGTAGTTTGACCAGTATGTCAGTCTTTTGCTGTCAATATTCTGCAGTTGTACAATGCCATGTTATTTTTAGCAGTTTGTCTGGAGTTAATGTGCTTTTAAAATTTGACATTAATATGTGAAAAATGAATGTAGTTGCCTGCAGCAGAATCTTACCTGTTCTTCTTTAAGTATATTGAAAAGTGCGTTGCTATCATCTCAGTCTTATCCTCCAAAGAGAAAATACAGATGCACTTTTAAAATAATTCCAGTTTGGGTTTGAGGGCACTTGAATCATACACACATACACTGTAAGCAGCCTTTGGAGTCATTACATTCTGATGGAGAAAGAATATGTGCAAGAACATACATAAGAAAATTTTAAATTTGAAATTTAAATTAGAACTGTGCCCTGTAGCTGTCCTTACATTGGGGAGTACCTTTTTTTATGTAGAATTTTATTTATGACTAGACATTTTCAGAAATAAGCATCTAATTCTGTTTTCAAGGTACAACATGTATGTCTTATTCCTGCCTAACAGGTTTATAATCCATAGCATTTTCACTGAGCTGAGAAATGTGTTTCTTTGAATATTTTCTGCCCCATCTGATTATCTCTTTTAACTGCAATGTAAAAAAGCTGGCATAGCTTTGTATTTTTGTGTAAGCATGTATTGTACTCTGTGGAAAACAATTCAGGAAATAAGTCAGCAGTGGGGCTGTGCTCAGCTTACCTAAAACACAGTTCATTCTTTATGTATTCCTAAATTATTACAAAGAAGTCTCTTGAAATTTTTTTTTAATTAATTTTTGTAACAGAAAATAAAGAAAGGGGGGAAAAAAGAGAGGATGAATAGAACAGGCTAAAATTAGTAACCATCTAATGGCCTGCTTGTTCAGGGCAGTGTGCAGCTGACAAGTGATGTGCTGGCAGACTGCAGCCAATTTCCATTAGAAGTCCACACAAGGCTGGAGCAATCTGCAACTTCCTTGTGAGGGAAAGCACAGGTGACCAGTGACAGGACCTGAGGGGATGGCCTGAAGCTGTGTCATGGGAGGTAGAGCCTGCATATCAGGTCAAGGCTCCTCTCCCAGAGGGTGGCTGGGCACTGAACAGGCTCCCCAGGGAGGAGGTCACAGCACCAACCAACCTGGCAGAGCTCAAGGAGTGCTTGGACAACACTCTCAGACACACAGTGTGACTCTTGGGATGTCCTGTGCAGGGCCAGGAGCCAGATTTTGGTGATCCTTGTGGGTCCCTTCCAAACCAGAATATTCTGTTATTCTGTAAAGGAAATATTTGGCTCATGTATTGTGAAAACTTGAGTATAGCATATATAACAATCTCCAGAAAAGTTCTTGCACTCCAAACCTCTTCTGGCACTTTAGAGTTATCACATAATTCCAGATCTATACTCCTGATGAAATTGTCACTTTTACTGAGAACAGATTTGTTTTTGTTAATCTGTGCTTTAAGCTCTTGAGACACTAATTTTAGAAAAAATTAGGATTTTAGCTAAAATATAAATTGGCTAGAATTAATTAAAGTATATAAATAGATAGGCCTTGCTGAAAATAATTAAGAGTTAGTAGTTAGTTAAAAGAAACCGGACTTGAGATAACGATCTCAGGTTTAAAAGACTAATTGCTTGTCATCTCTGCTCAGCTGGGTTCGTGATGAGAAAAGGAAAAACTGATAAATAGATCTAAAGAAACACAAACAATTGTAAATCTTTTACATCTCAAAACCAATTCAAAAGTCATGAAGGGAATAAATTGGAGATCTCCCAGAGATCATTTGTATTGTCATCTATGGGAGAGGTTGAAAGTTCAGGGTGAGGAAGACTCACCTTACTTCCTCTTTTCATGACCCCTCCCCATAAAAAAGAACACAGACCCAATTGAGAAAACAAAACACACATGCTTAAAGCCATTCAAGCTAATTACCATAGGAAGCAGGTAGTGGGAGGTGCTGGTGTTATGGATATGTAATCATTCAAAACTTCTGTAAATAAATAGACTCTCTAATCACTTGTGATTTTGCAGTGCATCTTAGGGGATTACCCCATGCAGCTGCCCAGCCCTGAATTAAACATTCACTTTCTAACTCTAAACTGTTAGAGAGTCTTTTGTCCATCACAGCTGGGTATCGGTATTAGATCAATACCTGTATTTTAGTGAATCACTCTGTGGACTTATTTTTAGGGACCAAGAGCTCTGTAGCATTCTTATGGCATGTGCTAGAGCTGATGTGAATTGGGCTTCCTAGGAGTTGCTTCTTATCTCTCAGGTCTGTATTGGAGATTGAGAGTAATGATGAAGGACAGAAGCGTGTACTATATTAGAAATTGTCACCTCTGATTTTGGGCACACAATCCAAACACATATGTGCAATGCAATTAAAAATTGACTTTGGGTTTAAAGTTAAAAAAAAATAAATCTCTAAGTGAAGTGACTCACGTAAAACTAGCAGGCTCTTAGTGATGGATGGTTCCTCTAGACTACAGCTGCATGCCTTAATCCCCTCCTCAGCATCAGTGTGGACTGGTTCCATTCCATAAATAGCCTTCATGGTAGAAAATCTTGTCTTTATTTCCACACTTCATTTGCATAATATCTCAGTGGAAATGTTTTCAGTTGAGATAAGCATAAAAACATTGGAGTCTGAATACTCTGAAATACTCATTTTAGAGCAGAAGCCATTATCTTTCATGTTGTTGTTTTTCTTATCTGATGTTCAGTAGTCAGAAAAGTGCTTTGTTTCTTAATTCTGCTTTTAATTTTTATGACAAGAAGTCAAGTGAACCAAGAACTAAGGAAATGAATGAAGTTTAACAAAATAAATTCAAATTAGTGACATAATTTTTTTTTGCTGTGAGCAATCTATATCTGATTCATAATGTGATAAGAATGAGGAGAAAGATCTCAGTTTTGTCTGCAATCTCTATGACTTAATAATTGATGTTACCAGCCATATCAACTGTGCACCTTTCTGTCCTCACATTTTATTTTATCTGGACATTTTGGAGATGAGGATTTTTTTCCCAGTGTTGAATGTGGATCTACTCCCTTTTTGGGAAATTCCACCTTTCTCTCTCTGGTCACATGTTTAGTTTATAAATTGGGAGATATATAGGAGAAATTAAGTACTCTAAAACAAGGTTCAGGTTCTTCATCTGCCCTTGCTAACCCTTAGCTAACTTTTGTAAAAAAGAGAGAGTTGGATTTTGCTTTGAGCTTCTGACATACTCTGCTTCTGAAGGTTACCTGCTTTTGCTCCGCAACCCTTCTGTGTGGGCTTGTGACCTGACAGCTGCTGCCTCCTGTTTGCAGGGAATTCTCTTTCTCGAATAGTCCCCATTTTTTATTTGTGACTTCTTATACCTTTAAGTAGAGAAATTGTTGTGGATTTTCTGATGGGAAATGAGAGCTGTGGTTTCATGAGCACATGTCTTTTCAAGTTTGCAACATTCTTAGAAGCAGGTGAGTGGTGACACAGGTATCTTTGTCAGAACCACACAGAGTTTGAGGGTTTCTTCTTTTGAGGTGTGTTATTCTCATCTACCTGCCATATTCTGAACCTTGCTGCATAAAATGCATGTTGAGACGAAAGACAAAATGTTGTTTTGAAAATACAAATACCTCTGCTTTCTACTGAGTGAAACAGTTCTTTCTGGAGCATTCTGTTGTACCCATAATTGCATGTATTCCTGTTGGTGAATTTGAATTTTAATTCAGAAGCACTACAATGAGAAAGAAGTCAGGTGGCCAATGCTGAAAAGTGCAAAGTGACACCAAGGAGGTTGGTTTCGAGAGAGGGTTGAATGAGGGAGTCAGACCTATTTTAGAAGGTATATGTAGGTACTTAACTGAGGACCACAACATGAGGAGGCCAAGCAGGTGGTCTGTAGGGAGTCAGATATTACTGATGAATCTATTTGGTAGAAAAAGCTGTGTGTAATTGAAGAGCACAACATTTCTGGTTTTTGAGGTCAAAGTCTGTGAAGATGCAGCTTTGGAAATTTGGAGCAGTTGAATGGTGTGAAGCATAGACCATTCATTTTGAAGCATAGACCATTCTTTTGTTGTGTGTTTGGCCCAGTCCAAGACTATTGGGGCTTTAATTTGCAGTGAGAGTTTTAGAGTACTCTCCACAGGCAATAACATTTGTGCAGGTGCTGCTGTCACACTAAGAATCTGAGGTAAGTGGACTTTGGGAAAAGGCATGACTCTATAATTGTATGGATAAAGCTGTTAATTACAGGCAGATTTATTTTCAGAGCTATTATTATATATCACTATTTAACCTGTAATACTGAGGAGTTTAAATAGATGCTGAAACATTTCTATACAGTCATTAGTAAAAGCAGCAAGGATGCAAAGAGGCATTCCATTACTAGAAGGTGGGAGGTAAGGAATTCAAGACACCTTGCTGTAAGATTCCCAGTAGCTATATGGAAATGAGTAGACCTGTATAGGGAGGCACTTCAGGAGGTGTGAAACAAACAAAAAAAAAAGACAGCTTGAATAAGAACAAAGGAAATATTTAATGGATCCTTTTGATTAAGGAATGAAGAACTGTTACAGAAGAAGAAAATAGTAATTTTTTCAGAGTTCCTGCAGTAGAGGAAGAACACAACTATGTGAAATTTGTGTTAAAAAAATTGGACTTTAATGATGTTACCCAAATTAAATCAATCACAGATTTATTCAAGTTTATCTACCATTTGTTTTCACTCTCTTAAAGACTATAATAGTTTTATTTCATAGTAGTTTTTATTTTTTGGATGTGTGGAAGTAATAATTTTTGCCTAGCCCAAAGATGGGTAGTTTGGCAGTTTTAGCTCTTGTCTGTCCATATTTGCTGAGAAAGGGATACAGTTTTTGCAACTACTTACATTCTTCTAACTGTAATATTATTTGTTGTCCCATGATAAATTTTCAGGCAAAGTTGCTGCTTGTCCGGAGGAACACTGAGATTAGAAATTTTAGTGTAGAAATTTTAGAATATTCTTCTTCTATGCTTTCAGAAGTGTTAGAAAGCACTGAATAGCAGTAGTTACAAACCCAAAGATAAAAGTAAATTAATTTTTCACCTCAGTAGCAATAAAGATGCTAGCCTGTCTTTGTTTTTGTTTCCCTCCTTTATGCATCATTCTCCCCTCCTCACTCATTCAACAAGGTGAGAAACTGCTAATCTTGCCTGAATCCCTGGGAATGTTTTAAGGCAGAAATAATTACAGCTGGGAAAATCTATCCCATTCAGAGTTTTAGCAAAACTTTTTTTAAAAGAAGAGTAAATTATGTAATAAATGCTGTGAAATGGCTTTTGGGAGGTCTTGCTTATAGGGCAGGACATTCAGATTCTGTCAAGCCAGAGAAGCACTCATTAGCCACACAGGAATGGTCAAGACAGAGAAGTCTGGACCTCAGGAGCTACTTGAGCACCATTTTTAAGGGACGGGTTTGGTTCTGTTTTTTTTTTTTTT
>WBND01000314.1:75746-104323 GCA_013398595.1 Tychaedon coryphoeus | reverse complement strand
CATTTGCAGTTATGTAAATTAGAGTAAAAATTAGGTGGAGAGTCATTTAGCTTCAAGGTAGTCATGTAAGCATCTGGTTTTGGCAAGAGCAAAAACATGTTATTTAGAGATTTGCATTGCCCTGCAAGGCTTCTGTTAGAGGGAGACATTAACTGAAAGACTGTTACTTTGATAGGTAAAGGATTTTTTGATTGCTATTTTTCTGTAAATACTTGTTTCAGAATTTGGATTTGAATTGCTCAAGAGATAATTTTCTTTCAAAGACATCTTTTAAGCATACTACAAAAATAAGTGACATTTTATGCGTTACTAAGTGTACTGCAGAACACTTCCCTATTCACCTCTGCAAACTCTCAGTGGCCAAATTATCATGTATATGCTGTATATTAATTTCACACATAATTTGAAGCAGAAAGAATCTGAACCATTTTATGTACTCTGAAAAACACATCTGTACTGTGGGGGAATGATGCAAAATGGTGAGAAGAAAAGAGGGAAATGTCTGTGGATTAAGAGAAGTTTTAGCAGAGGGAAGGCATTTGAGTTGGTGGTACTGGAACGCCTGTGTTAAGGGTCTTTTCTGGCTCACTATCCTGCTCTGTTTTACACAGATAAGTTCATTGGCATTGAGTTTAGGATTAAAGGAACTTATTTATGATGACATAGATGTGGTCACCAATTTCTTTTCATATATCATTTTCTAACTTTTTTTCCCCTTTGGTATGTGATAATCCCCAAGTTTATGCACTCGGAGTTTTTCACAGTCCTTCATTAATATATATCACCATGTTTTGAAATGAAAACTTGGCATTGTCTCTCACCCTTTGTGACTATTATATATTGTTATTACTATGGAATTTCTTTCTGTAGTATACTAATAATATCACTTAAACATCTCTGCAGCAATGGAAGGTTTCCAGTTATTCTTTTCAGAAGTGCTTTAGACTTTTTGAGGTACATGAGACAGAAAAATGAAAGAAAGGTGTTACATTGTATTTTTAGAAAAATGGGCAAGTTCTGTTCTCATCAAAGCTCTCTTCTTATCCATAGAAATATGAGTGAGAAAATAATTTTGGTAAGCTTTGCCTTAAATGCAGTCATGCAGTAGTAACATTATTATACATCTCCGAACAAAACAATTTTCTTTGGCTCTTGATATTAATGTACTTATATCAGCAGAGATTTCTATCTCTTTTGGTACTATATACACAATGAATTTTTTTTTAAAAACGAGACAGACCTGAAAGGAAAAGTGCATTTTATGGATAGATGATGCTCTGAACTATCTGAAATGTTTTGGTAAGAACCATTGGAGGTGCTTTTTTGCATGTACTAGAATCTATTTAGCTCTGACATTAGTAATGCAGTATTATCAGAAGACAGGTCAGCTTTTTATGAGGCAAAAATTACCAAGAAAAATTGCATGTAATGTTCTGGAAATAAAAAAGATAGATAGACAATGGTTTTGCAATTGAAAATAGATGCTACCAGCTGTTTTATAGATTGGTCACTGGGGCTTTAATGTGAGATAATTATCTTACATAAGGTAAATTATGCTTTTACTCTTTGGGGGCTATTAATGAAAAGCCCTTAGGAACACATAGAATGAACTGTCGGATCAATTTTTAAGTCTGTCTGGTGTTGTTTACTTTAGCTGCCACATTACCTTATGCCACAGGGAGTATAAAAAAGGAAATAACCATCCTTTATTGAGACAAGCAAAACATGCATGCAAAACAAACATGCAGCAATTTTAGTTTACCTCCAAAACATTAGTGGTATCTTGGTGTCTGCTGAAATAAATTTAAGTATTGATAGATTTCTTGTCAAATTCTAGCAAATTTTGGAATGTCCAGGTACTATAATGTACTTAAGACATTTCACCTAGCAGGGGAATATAGTGAACTTACAGAATGTCTTAACTAGTTTCTTCCTGATCACAGAAGTTCATAGAAGGCAGAGGAACGTAACTGAGGTTTAATGCCCAAATCACTGGATGAACATTAGACCATAAAATGAGGTCTACATAAAAAGAGAAGAGGGTAAAAATGCCCTGGGCCTAATCTGTTCTCCCAGATTACAGAATGAAAGAAAAACTAAAAATTGTCAAGGCTGTATGCTTTGGAGTTCCTTGAGAGAACCATTTTAAGATTTTATGTCACACTGTCTTCACAGTACCACTTCCTGGTCTGAACTGGATGGGTGCTGATGACATAAGTTGCCTCTGAAAAACTGATTAATATGAATGATTTAACTTGTGACAAATCCAGTGCTTTCACTTATTGTGTAAGCTCTCTGAGAAATTACTCATAATTCAAATACAGACTGAAAGAAAAAAATAATGCAATAAATAGAGCTCTGTGCAATATAATGGTGCTTGAAGTACCTTATAGGAAGAATTTAAGTTATACAGTAACATGTAATTCTAAACACGAAATCTATGGCAGTTGATTAGGGGTAGCTGAATGACAGTTGTACCAAATAAAACAAACTATTGGAAGCAAGGTTATAAAAATAAACACTTTTGTGAAGTTTATAATGATGCACTCTTCTATCAGTTGCTACAATGAACATGATTATCATTAGAACAATCTTGTTTTTCCTTCCCATGACTGTCTATATATGTTTTGCTGTGAAAATGCATGTTATTTAAGCTCCCAAATTTTAAGATATTTTTAGTTCTTAAAATGTGAAACAGAGCTTTTGTACCTTTGTTCTGAAGTGCCTGGTGTCTGAGTTATAGTCAAGTTTAACTTTTTCTCTATTCAGCTGGACCACAGGGGAATCCTTGCTTTAATTAGTAAATTGCTTTTCAGTTATGTTTTTACACAACCAACCATGCTTGAGTTTGCATTGCATTGTGGTGCTTATCCACTCTGTCAAGTTTGTGTTAGGAAACCAGCTTGCCAGCTGTTAGGGAAGAAAAGCAGCCAGTTGGCAGCTCTTTCTGAAATCTGGAGGCACTTATTCAGAATGGAAATAGTGGGCTATGAACTGGTGCACAGGGAGGCTCGGGTTCTTCAGCTCACAGCCCCTGAGTGTGTGACACTGCTAAGCCTCCCCAGCTGCCCTGCCAGCCCATGGGCCATTGTGAGTGTCAGAAGAGATGCTGTTGCCCCCTCACCTGTGTGCCAGGAGCCAGCAGCAGCACTGGGGAGACCTTCTTCACTAGCAGTCATTTGTGCAAGGAGAGTCAAGGTGCCTCTGCTATCACTGAGCTCTTGTCCTGTGTGGCTCTGGAATCCCTGATGGGTTTCCATTTTCATATGAAGAGTCTTTTGAACAATATTTAAATACAGAATAAGTGCTTCTTTCTTCAATAACACTATCCAGCTTTTGCTCTCCATATTTGCCCATGCTGTGTGTGTTTCAGGACGGCTCTTGGTGAGCTGACACTGGCTGGAGTTGCTCTTTCTACCTACTGCTGTGGTATAGTCGTAGTAATATCCATGGGCAGGCACCAAGGAAATCACCTACAAGCCCTGACATCACAGTTCTCTCTTCTATTGCACTAGACTTCCCCACAGGCCATCCCAAAATCTCCGTCCCCCTAAAGAAAATCAAAACCATTTCTGTAGGTAGAGCTACTTTGTGGGCATGTGTAGCCTCATTCCAATCATCTTCTTTGGCCTTAGGTGAAGAAGGGTTGCAGAACCTTTTCCAGGAGTTGCTTGTTCATCTCAGCATAGAAATCCAGAAAACAAACATTTTTAAAGCAGAGTTGTGCTTTTGAGACTAAACACATCTGAGTTATGAGTGCTTTGAGGCCCCTCCTGTGCAGGAGTGAGGAATGAATGCCAACTTGAAGACAAGAGCAATCTCCTTTCTTTAGATATGTGAAATCGAAGAAACATGATGTCCACATGCCCTCCATGCCATCTTTTTGGCATCCAGAATACCTCATTTGAAAGGCTGAAAGGATGCAAAGCCTAAATACTGCTGGTATAAAACACATCCAAGCTTTTATGTGCTAGCAAATGGTTGCAAACCTCAGTAGAAGGGTGTACCTCTCTTGTAAGGTTAAATATTTCTCCATTTTGTTTCTAGTTGCTCTGCTAAGCTGTACTTTAAGGTAGGGCAAGTCTTGGTTTCTCTGTGTGCCAAATGGCCATAAAAATATAAATGTAATGTTTTAAAAAACTTAGCTGATGCTTATGTGCTTGGATTAAACGTTGCAAATGCTACAGGTTCTGTAGATGGCCAGTTCAAATACTGCCATTTTAGAGCAGCACTCTTGAGCAACTTTGCTCTGTTACAATAGCAGGTATCAGATCAAATGGTTGAATCAACATACCATATTCAGCACAGTAGAAATGCCATTTCTACTAGAATATTATCATTGGAATAATGTCCTTTGCTTTACAAATGGCTTATCTGTGCCTTGGCATTTAATAGCAGCAGGAGACCATTATCCTCTAACAATGCACTATTTCATTGACATTATCTATTAAGTAACACATATTGCAGAAAAAAATTTCCAGGTGTGTTTCCTTCTATACAGAACACAAAGTGTTTATGGTCATTAGTGCAGCTAATTTCTGTTCTGCTTTTTCCCTTCATTGAGGTAAGTTTTTGTTAAGACTTTCTTAAGGTATGGACAAATGAAGAAGGAAATTTTTTTTTATTATGCTTTTAGAAGAGTGTGTGGGATCTTACAGCTTTAATTAGAAAGCCATGCAACTAACCTTTTAGTTTTTTGAAAGGTGCATTATGATATGGGGTTGTCTGGTTCTATTGGTCTTTTTCTGTTTTGGATTTTTTTTGGACTTCAGCCTTGGCAGCAGCCAGGCTTTTGGCAGAGATGTCATTCCTCACTGCATCAAGTCCTGAATTATGCTATGTGTTATGATACCAGCCTTCCACTTTCTGCAATTTTCTTGCCTATTTATTTCTCTTTTTCACCAAACTTGAAGTGATCACTGCAAAATCATCTACTAGATTTGGAATTAAAAAAAAAAAAAAGGAGAGAATAAACTTCTCAGCCTGTTCTATGGCTGAAATTATATTTGTTTCTGGAGATCACTGTAGAATGACCTATATTCTCAAGCCCCATGATTTGTGCTCATCTGCTCCTGTATTTGCCTTGTTGCAATTTTTCTTCCTTGAATGTGCAAATATGTGGTTTATTTTTGTGGAACCAATGTTGTTAATGTCCTGTCACTATTGGGTTTTTCCCAGATGTGAGGTGCCCTTAGCTAGTTGCAGGTAACTTTGCTTGGCATAACAAAATTATATCTTTAAAGAATAGCCAAGCAGAACATGAGGTGGTAAGTCTGCAATACTTGCAGTAAAATCCACCAGCGAAAGATTGGAAGCAATCTGTCAATTGGAGGTACCAAAGTGACTTCTTAAAACTTTATTTTGTCCATGTTTAAGCTTGTTCATGTGTGACAATGGCACCTCTTGCTTTTAGGTGTGATGTTTGATTCTTCCTCATCAGACATATAACAGGATGGGGGTTTTAGGTGTTTTAACTGACATTTTGAAACTTGCTGTTTAAAATGTTTTGGATTGTTGCTGTTTCAGACTGTGTATTCTGTGCTGTAGTCTGGGAAATGTCCTCAATTTTCTCATACTGATTTTGCATATGTAATGTGGGATATTGTGATCTTGGTTTCAATAGCCTGTTCAGTTAGAGTAAGCTATAGTCATTGAAATCTCATTTTTATGGGAAGACACAAAAACCAATGAGATTATGTAGGCAAATGGATCATTGCAAGAACAAATAAAAATTGAAATGTGAACAACTAATTAAAACAAATGCCTAGAAACATCCAAACATCAGTATGTGTGGAGAAATTGCTTAACATCCTTGAACCCCTCTAGGCAAAAAAAACCCTGACTCATGGTCAATTTCTCTGGGTATTAGAAAGTATCCATTTCAGTTCCTTTGTCACAAGAAAAGTTCAGCTTTTATTTGACATATGTGCTTCACTTAGGTATTTTCAATGCATGATAATGTTACTCTTGATCTATAAGAGTAGGTAGAAAATGCTGTCTTGCATTACCAGAAATCCCTAAAATTTGGATACTTTTACAGACAAGTAATTTGGTGTTAGGTATGTGTATCTATAAGTTTCTTTTACACACTTGAAAAAACTTTCTGGCTCTATAAGTACATCACAAGTTGCGCAGTTAATATTACAAATTTTTTAAAAATTCCTGGGAGCTCGAGTCTGTCTGTTGTGTAACTGTGATGCATTATGGTGTGTAGGTTCTGCTGTTCTCTTTGATACCAAAGACCAAATAGACTGAAGAGTTATTGTACACTAACCCAGACCACCACAGAAAAAAGGGCAAGACTTTTTCTCCCCCCGCTTAGTGTCATTACTATTAGAGTAACTTCACCTCTCAGAGTTTCTGTATTGATGAGGTGACTACATGCAACATATTGGCAGAGTGAAAAATAAGGAAAAATTGGAAGTAGCTGACAGGTGACCCTAACTGCTGTAATTGGTGTATTAGACCAAGTGTGCAGCAATGAGGAATCAAAGTTCCCCTGCTCAAACTGACCTTCTGCCTGTTTGGCTGCAGAATCTTGCAAACTTGTGTTGGCGTTGTACACTTCTATAGGAGATCTGAAAATATCTGTGGTCAAACTAGCAATGCAGAGTTTCTAATGACCATGTCAAAAAAATTAGTAATTATTCATGTGTCACTCCCATCTATTTTTTAAACCAAAGCAAAACTTAAGTGGCTGGTTGAAGTAAAATGGTGACAGAAATTTTCATTTTGCCATTTATATTCTGTCTTCAAACAACACTGAAGAGCAAATTGGTCCTATTGTATTATCAGTAATCAATTTAAACGGACATTGCGGAAGAGGAAGACCACGATGTAGATATTTTTTCAATATTTTATTAACCTCTATTAATAGAAGATAAGGAGCATTTTATTGAAATTCTCAATGAGCCCTTCCACACGTGACAGGATTAACTTATTTTATAAATGCCTGTGTGTAGCAATATATCTGAGTGATTGAAAAAGTGACCTGGAAGAGGATGTCCTGTGAAGAGACAGCAGCACTCAGCTGATATTTTAAACCGAAAGATCCATAGATAAATTAAGATGTGCTTTACTGCATTATTGGCTCCAGATATAATTTGGATTTTACCTGCAGATTTGGATCTGGGTTGCAGCTGACACTGGAATGGACAGGCACCTACTCTTGGCTCCACAGCAACCCACCTGTCTTGTTCTGCACTACCCACTCCTACAGCAAGGCTGGTGCTGCGCTGCCTAGAAATAATCTGTTAATGTCAAAGAGAGCTCCTGACTGCATAATCAAAGTGCTGGCCTATTTACTCTGAACAAAACCATAATCTGTATGGTAGCTACATTTTTTTATGATACAGTATTAGGAAAACAATGGAAATAAATTAATCGCTGTATTTTTATTTATTCCTGCTACTTTTAAGTATTTAGCTGCATGTGAAAATGTTCACGTAATATATTTCAAGTCATATGCAACCATGTAAGTGTGGATAAGATAATTGGCTTTCCTGTCAATTTTGTTTAGAAGTAGTAGATGGACACTTAAAAATAGTGTTTCCCTGGGGTTGTAGCAACAAAGTGTGATAACTTCACTGTGAGTCTCATGCGCTTACATGCTACCTGTTTTTTCCCACATTCTGTTGAGCTGACCTTAGGAGGTTAATTGCCATTCAGTGACATTATAAAGTGATCTTAAAACTGCAAATTAATAGAATTACTGTGCTCTACAATGCTTCTGATAGTGCCCTCAGTCTTGAGGTAGAACTTTTAAGACACGAGTCACTGAAGTTCAGGAGAAATTAACAAGTTTTGACTTTTTTCTTCTTTCTTAGTTTATTTCCTTTTCTCTTTTTGATTAGGGATCGCATTTGGAATAATTCACTGCTGATTGTGTGATGGCACATTGTCCTAAGCAGAACATTTTCCATAAACATTTGTTCCATAAGTAATTTTAACTAATGTCAAATACTTATGAATCATCCTCTTATCACTTACAAAAAACACTTTTAGTCCTCCATCTGTTTCTCCTTAATTTTCGGCTTTATTAGGCATGCAATTTTCAACTTCTGAAGAATTCACTGCACAGTTAATTTCCCACAGAAGGAAAAAGAATAAAAATATTTTTTCTTTAGCATTAGCCTGTCTGTTTTCTATGCTTGGCTGGCAGCCAGAAATACTGGATTTCAACATTCAGTTTTTAAAATGTGACTTTTAGAGTTAATAATATATAATACATGTGGACATCGTGTAAATCATCCAGTGGTTGGAATCTGAATCCTCTTTTACCCCTTCATTTTTGTTTTCTGTTCAATTCTGAGCAGAATGGTTAATTATACTGGACTAAGATGAATGTTAAAAGTTGCTATAGTGCTACAAATATGGATGAAATAACAAATAGACTGAGGTTTCCCTATCAACTAGAAATTTCCTGTGAGATAGCACTGTTCTTGAACATAGAAATTAAAAAGAACATATAAATACAGCTTTTCCCAGCTCACTCACTGCAGTTGCTGTATTGTCATGTTCTAAAATCATGGGAGCCCATATGTTGTGGTACTAAAATATAATGATATCCCTAACAATGATACTCAGTGATTTAGAACTTTTGTCTGTTTTGTTGTAACTTCATCTGGGTAGAAAAGGAGGTTAAATTTCAATTAAATAAATGTGATGTGATCATAAAAGTTGAGGTCTGTGATATGGAGGGGTACATTTTTGATTAAATCATCCAAAGAGTTGTGTAGAATTACACACCTTAATATAGCAGAGTGCAGAGATATTTTTCTTTGCTTGCTAAGAAAAAATAGAGAAGTTCAGGGCCATGTAGTTATTTTTATTTTTAATTCCATTGTGTATATTTGACTCAAAGAAACCACACATAAGGACTTAGAATAAACTTAGACTAGGGAATAAAAATGATATTTACTGTTTATTTAACTGATTTATGTATAATTTTTTTACAAAGTATGATAGCAATGTAAATAAAAAGCAAGTGAAATAAAGTTACTAGAAATGGATTAAAGTACAAAAAGGCTTTTCTTGCTACCAGACCTAGACAAATAAGGATCCAGACAAAACCTAAGAATCAAGCAGAAGCTAATGAAGAATCCAATTTTAAGTGGCTCACATGTATCTCAGTTCTGAGAAGCTCAGAATTGTCACTGTCTGCATCAAAAATCCATTGAAGTTTTGTTTGGGGTTTTTTTTCAGAGGCCTATACTGAAGTGTGTCCATGATTTCACTAGGTGCAGGATTAGCAGATATGTGAAGCTTCATGCCTAAAATCTCTGATCCTGCATGAAACTAAAAAAGAAATCTGGTTTTGCCTGTGAATTTACCTGATTTGTCTTGTTTGGTTTATGGTTTTCTTCATCTTTTTTGTTTGTTTTTTTAAGACCCTTCACTGTATTGATTTGATTAAGTGCTCTTTTGTAAAACCTCAAATTACATGCTTAGTTTTAAGCACTTAATATTTTCCTCAGGAAAGTTGCTTTCATGAAGTATTGACCGTATTTGCTTACTGTTTGTGCAAACTTTGCTATAATTAATGTTAGGTACTTTTTCCTATTTAATCTAAAGAGTCTTTAATTCTCCCAGGCTCAGAGAGCATCTCCAGTTGGAAATACTCCTTGCTGAATAGCTCAAGCAAGCAGATACAAAATTCATGTTTCAGTGAGTTCCTAAATAATTGTGTGAGAGCGCATGCATTCTAAGTGTAATTCATTAATTGTGAGCTGCTGTAGATAATCGTATTATGCCGTAGGGCAGCTGAGGTCTAGCCTGACTTTTTGAACACTGCAGAGATGAGGAAATAATTTAAGAGGAGTAGTTAATTGTAATATTTGGTGACATTAATAAAAAGTTGTCTAATATGAGAAATGAAGCAATTAATTTAGGGTGTGCTTGTCTCAAAGTGTTCATGGAACAGCCCAGGTTGGGAAGGATCATATGTACTCGCCTATCTTCCCTGTTCTTCCCTCTTGACAGCCACTGAGGGGAAGAAAAATCCAAACAAAACCCAAACCAAAAAAACCACCAGCAAACAAACAAAAAACTTGCCAAATTGTGCATCAGTTTTCTAGATAAGACCATGAGTTAGAATTCATATCTATGTCTGGGTAATATTTTCATTAGTAAAATCAGTGATAATACAACACACTCCAAGGACCTGTAACATTCTGTAGTGTTCAGGAGGAGACCTTTGGTACAGGGAATGAAGAAATGTTGCATCAAGTAATTGTTGCATCAAGCTAAAAGCAAACAGTAAAAAATTTGCATTGATACAAATCAGAACTTCAAGTTATATGCAGATAGTGACAATAAATTAGCTATTTTGAGTCAAATCAATGAAGACATTTTTGGGAGGAGTGTGTAAGTGCTGGTTCTGAAATGCTGTTTGGAATGAATAGTTGCTGTTTGTTTAAAGATTTTTGCTTAACTTTAGGATTGGCTTAGGTACTGGGATAACAGAGCCATAAGAAAATACAAATTGCTGTTTCTAACAGAACGATCCATTAAATGGGGTTTTCAAAATCCTTTGCATGTTTATGATTCAAAATGGTGTTTGAAAACATGGTTTATTCTCATAATTTTTTTTAAATATTTAAGTCAAAACAAAAGAAAGTTTCATCCATGCTAACAATTTTTAGTCATTGTGTTGCTTTAATTCACATCTATATATCCTCTTTGTACTGAAATTGATTTTTAAACATTTGGGAAGAAAGAATATTTTTACAAGAATATAACACCAGTAGTTTTCATGAGCATGATTCCTTTTTTTAAGATCTACCACTCTTACTTAATCTACTGTATATGTCATTTATTATAATGAACTGAGATATAACAATTATTTCAGGAAAGCGCCACCAACAAGAGGAACCATGAGTAGAATCACCATATACCAATTTCATTTGCCAAACAAAGTTTCTGATAAATTTATACCTTTAATTTAAATTCCCTTAGGTATGGAACTCTTGTCTCAAAATAATTGTACAACTACTCTGTCCTCAAGAACAGCGCAGAGCATATGGTACAGTACTTCCCAATTTACTTTTTTTTTAAAAAATTGTTATTCTGAGCTATGTTTCCTTTCTTTTCTAATTATTTCACAGCAAAAAAGGTTTCAAGCTTCCTAGTGGTTGGTTATGGATAAGCTGGAAACAAAACAGTAAAAAACAAACAAACAAGCCCTGTCTGTAAAAACAAAGAAGGGCTCCTTAACTGTGGTGCTGGTATCAGATTTAGGTTCTCTTGTGTTTGCTTATAAATGTGGATCTGAATGCTTCCTCATTTTCCCTGTGACTTTCTGGGAAAAATGATGATCAAAATTCATCAATTCTGATGAAATACCCGGTGAAATACCCTTTCTGAGAAGTGCATTACTTAGGAATTCACTTTTTAAAATAAAACAAAATCATTCTTAATGGGAGAATTTTATAGAACTTCTACTTCATTTGGACATGATGGAGAATGCATCTCAAAGAAGAGTTTATTTTAAAAAATCCTAAATTTTAGGTAGTGTGTAGCAACATAAGAATATGTTGTAAAGCACTTTCATGACTCTTGAGACAGGAAGTATACTGTTATTTTAAAAGAATAGATGAGTCATCAATCAAACCAGTGAACTGCTCTATAAATGCCTTTCATGCATGAATTAACCAGCTACTTGCTAGTAGATATCAAATCGATGTGTGCTGCTCCCCAGCTAACATAGAATGTGCTCAAGCAGAAATACTATATCCAGTACATGAGGTCATGGCTAGAAATATATGAGGCACAGGAGGTTTTGCTTGTTTAGCACCTGCTAAAGCCATGCACTTACTGCTGTGGCTCTGTGCTTATTTAGTGTGGTCTAATAATTTGAGAGAAAAGGAAAAGCATTTCTGCTAATGTGTTTTTGAACCTATTATGACTAAAATATTTAACAAAATCTTTATTGTGAAGGTAGAAAATGAACTCAGAAATCCCGTGTTACAAATTCATCAGGACTGATGAAGCTGCCAGGAGATGAGTTGTTATTTTTAGGACAATCTCAGTGGAATCATCACAGAGCTTTTTGACTATTTTTGTGTCTTTGTATGTGTGTTTTTTATTTCCATTTGTCGACAAAATTCCATTAGTAGGGCTGCAAAATATGTTTGATATTTACTGACCATTGGAGGAAAAGAGAAATAATGGTTGTCATTAACAGGGGTTGAATCTCTTTTGCCAGGTCATCTTATGAATGAAAACGTCTTTTCTGTATATTTTAAGGAATATTTGATGATAGTTTCTTCTGCAAATTTAATGTTTGTTTCTGATTCATGGATTAGTTTGTTTCCAAATCTTTATCAAATTTTTTAGAGTTTTTAATATAAGAATTGACAGGTTTTAAGTTGGAATATGTCCTTAGACTTACTGAGCACATTGACTTTATTTGATGATAATTTTGATTTGTTTCCAAGTATATAAAGATGTGAGAATAATAACCCAATTCCACATGTCAAAAAAGGAATCAAATGCATTGCATTCTTTCACCTGTGAAAAAATGACTACTGCTTTTTGAAACACTGGTTTAGTGTTCCTTCAGCTGTGAAGAAAAAGCGAATCCCTTTCTCAAAAGCTTCTGAAGTATTTATAGAGTTCTGATTCTTAAGTATTTCATCTCCCAGAAATTTCAATGAATGTCAAGTGTGTGAAGTAGATAGAAGACAGGAAAGATTGTATCCAGACTGCTGGTTTGGATGTCCAGATGGAAGGAATGATATCAAACTGAGTCCCAGCAGGTTGTGTAAATGCCTTCCAGTAAGAGTAGCTGGAGGGAACTGCTGTGTAAGTTGAAAGTTTGCTCTGTGCAAGATCTTAAAATTGCTTAAAACTCATCCATGTTTTCAGAAGAGTGTCTGCCAAGTCAAATATATTTAAAGCACGATTACAATGAAAGAGCTTACTTTAAAATGTGATCCATGTTTCCTGAATAGTTTCCTGATGCACTTAGATGGGTATTTGCTGGAAGGGCTAGAAAGCATGGAACCAGTAATACTTTTTTTGCCATTTCCCCAACAAGCAGTCTGACTGGGGGGATAGGGGAAGTGTGGTATCCTTATTTATCCTTATCTTGTTAAAATAGGCTGGATCTGCATTAATGCCAAGTAAGAAACACTTTCCATGCCATTTCAATTAACCATATACCTTTTATTCCTTGAAAAAAGATTCTCTTGGGTCTTCTTCTTGATCTTTCCAGCTGTTAAAACAGTTACTTCCACTTGGTCACTGAAGTACAAATCCGACTTGAACCACAATGGAGGTGACAAATTTTGAAGGTTGAGATGAAGCATTTATTCAGTGACAAATAATAAACCCATTTGGTAGTAAAGAATGCCAAATTAATTTTTTCTTTTTGATTCTTGGAGTATATTTCTGAACTGATAGTACATGTGTTGAGACATTATTAGATCTTGATGAGAGGATAGCTTCAGTCTGATAAAGTTACAATCAGGATTGTTTACAAAGCATTAACAGTGTCGAAAGGGGAAGTAAATTATTTAATTGCATAGAAAGTTCCCTGGCATAGATGGAAACCTTGATGATTAATAGAGAAAGAAAAAAAAAGACAGAAATCACGTACTGTATGTACAGGGAATATTTTAATGAGAAATTGTTGGTGCCAATTGAAGCATGTAGGAAATAGTGAACAATAGATGCATTCAAAACCTCAGTGGTAACTGAATCCTGTTGATTTCTAAGTATCTCAAATAGTTCTGAGATTAAAGAGTGGAGGCAATTGCTGAGAAAAGACACAAAAAGACTGGAATAATAATATACTAAACAGAACAGATAAAAGCGGTCGTGTGCAATAGCTCTAAAAATCAGACAATGGTGATTTTGAATCAAACTGAAATTAAGTTGCAGTCACTGCTAGATTAGGGTGACCATCCTGATTTTCCTTTTTGAAGCGTAGGGAGCTTCTTTCTAAATGCAAGTAGCAATTTCATTGTTATTAAAGACTTGTTCTCATCTACTTTTCAAGGTCTTCAAGACCAGTCTGGATGAAGCCCTGAGCAACTTGGTCTGACCTCACAGTTGATCTTGCTTTGAGTGTGAGGTCGAACTAGAGGAAAATACACTTTTGTAACAGAGGCGCTTTTAATGAAATTTTTGCTGTGAGATATTCCAATAAGTTTTGGCTTCGCTGAACCATGAACAATTTAGAGTATAATTAACGACTATTACAGATGCAATATTTTTCCACCAGTTTTTTTTTTTTCAGATATTTTTTCCTAGAGCATAATAATATAATTTTTCTTTCATCTGAATACATAATTTATTCTCTGGCAGTGTCTCAACTAAGTGTATTCTCTTTGCTGAACTGTTGTGCTGTCATGCAAATTGGACCTTCTACCAGCTTCCACAGTCTTGTCTTCACTGAAAGAAATTATATGTATTTATAATAAATAGTCCTTTTTACTTAAGTACTGGCAGTTCTCTGCAGTGCCTGACATTTTTGAGAGGAAACAGCCTGTCACATCTTGGGTTTCAGGGAGGAGTGCATTTAAAATACAGAAAAAGGTCTAGGTGACATGACACTATTGCTTATTTCATCCTCACACTCTTCACTGTTCAAATTTCATGGTCTGTACATAAGGTTGCAGTGTGCAAGAGATTATTGACTGAGGAAGGGCTGAATCAAGGTTTGTCTATTCCCACAAGATTTATATGTAAACGGGGAGGAAACACATCAGTTTGCAGTGCAGCCTCTGGCATGTTGCACCAAAATACAGAAACACTTCCAGGGATGTTTCTGGGGAGATTTGCGCTCTCCAGAGCGCATTGCTTCTTTCAGGGTGTCGGTTTGCTACTGCTGGATCAACAAACTGTTTTAGAGAGCTGGAAATCAACAGGGCAGAGGATGAAGTGTGGGATATGACAGTGTTTAAGAGGAGAGAACTGCTGCTGATGCTCCTCACTGAGAAATGAGGAATGAGAATGAGAAAACTGCCAGATCACCCTTGCCTAGAAACTTCTTTGTTTCTGTTTCCAAAGTGCACGCGTTTGACAAAGATTTAGAAGAAAAACAAATAAAACAACACAAAAAATGCCAAGAAAATCAGCATAAAAATCTACAATATTTAGTAGTAGTAGTATGTGAGAAAATGTATGCATACAGAAAAAGGGAGAAGGACTCTGAGCTCATTTAGAAGAAAAATAAAGCAAAAATAAACTCAGGAAATGTCATGAACAGACCTGGCTGGTTTTGTCCTGTAAATTTGTGTAAGTATCAACAGCTTTTAGAGACCGTAATATGCTAAATAAATAAATTACTCTAATTGTGTTTCAGTTATACAGCACATTATTAAAGGAAATATTATGTATCCCACTGTTTTTGTAATTCTGCAATGAACTAAATACTAAAGGAAATATTTTGGATTATTTTATAAATCTTTTCTTTCAACTCATGCTTGCTCACTCACTGCCTCTCTGTTACATCAGTATTCTGTATGATTATTGTTTAATCTGTGTAAACATTGCTTCTTGAGGTGATCTTAAAATTGGCTGCAAAATATTCATTTTTTATGAAATATATCCTTGATCCAGTTTTCGAAGTGTTACAAATATAAGATAATCATAACTACTTTGACAAAACTTGTAACAGCTGACCCTGTATCTTGCTAAAGGATACTCCAAGTCAGAACAGAAAATGTGACTGTGTTCAGTGTAAGAAGCACCGAGGAAAGGGATTAGTTCATTAATTAATAATTTATGTCTGGATTATATATCCAACTCTTTGTTTAGGGCAACACTGAGAAAAGCATCCTGATTTTGTCCACTTTCCCAGTGCTAATATTGCAGGGGTTTATTAGCTGTTGGTTACCCACAATTTCAGTTAAATTTTGAAAAAGATATAGGACTGTCCAATTTAGGAATTTCCAGATTAGGAATTTCACTCTGATGCCTCCTAAAAATCAGACTCCATACTTTCATCTGAGCTTCTCTGCTTTCTAATTTTTATCATTAAAATGAAGGTGATGTTTAGTAAGTGCATAATGCCAAGACTGATAGTATTGGCTCAGCATTGATTAATATTCATACATACACCTTTTCTATAGAACTGTTAGTCTTACAGTAAAGCTATCTGGGATGTTTTCTTTGGCCCTCTTAATCAAAAGGGAATTTTCGCATAGATTGATAAGATTTTATATGTCTAAATCTGACAGCTATTATATCACAAGCAAAGCAAAATTTATTGGTGTTCTCACTTGTGTAAGAGTTCTTATAAGGAAAATATCAGAAGCCAGAAAACGTAGCTGAAAGCCACTTAAAATGTTCAGGTACTCTGTGACACAGAGGGAATATGATGTAGATTGGACAAGGAAGGGTAACAGTATTATCAGAATAGAAAAATTACTTGAACGTATCTAGGAAAATGAAGAATACACATGTATGTGTTTTCTTGAGTGTGCCTGTTTCTTGTAGAAACCTCTCCATTGCTAGCTGAGGAGGCAACTGGCTTTTTACCTGAAAGGAAATACTAGAACATTAGTCTGTTTTAAAAGCAAACTAAACATAGCAAAGTAAATTATTTTGCCTATTAAAAAAAGATCCAATAAAATATTCATATAATTTTCCTTTTCAAGAAGTGCATCCTCAGGCAGCCCAATTAAATGGAAGCACAGAAGGGAAACATTTTTCTTAGAACACTGTATTTCTCAACATCACTAAGCTTAAAAATTCAGTCTGAAGCTCAGATATTCAAATTTTTGTCAGCTATTTCTCTTTCCAACATTGAAACTAAATTTACACTTTTAATTGAGATAACTTTGTGTTTTTTTTCAGTATTAAGCCTGTGGTTGAAAACTTAGAGATTGTTACACATCCTTTTAGCTGTGGAAAGGCACACGGAGCTATGGAGTGTGATAACAGGAATATGAGCAGCACTTTTGTCATTGGAGTCTCCATGCCCCTCTGCAGTGACAGCTCCGTGATTGAAGGAAGCAAGGCTATGCTTTGAAATAAAGAAATTCCAGAAATATTTATTCATTTTCGTAGGTCTCCTCCTTGAAAAATATGGCAAAATATTTATCTAAAAAATAAGTATTTTGTGCTTTAGATTAAAACCTATCTGTTTTGGTACTAATTTAGTACGTTTTTCAGAAGTTAATTGCAATGATCTGGAGCAGTATTAACTTGCCAATCCTTTCAGTCTCTGAATGAATTCTTAAGGCTTTGTTTGTGAAGGAACTTAGGAATCTGTGAAGCATAAGGAAAAAGAGCACTTATTCAAATGTTATGCCAGTTTAGTTCTGCATCTAGGCAAAGCTTGAGTTCTCAGATTTAAGCCATATTTAATCTATCAATAACTATATTGTTACCCTGGAATTCCTCCTCTTGTTCTGCCCATGCCCCCCTCCTCCTCCTCCTCCTCCTCCCTCCCCCCTCCCCCCCCCATCCCCCAAAAGTATTGGACACTCAGGGTTTTTTATTCTTCAGTCTCTTCTGCAAAACAATATCTTAGGCCACCATCTGTTCTCATCAAACCTTTCAGCTGGATCTCCAGCTCTTAACCACAGGTTTATTTCCACTCTACTTAATGATTATTATGATACTTTTTGTTCTTTAGTAATTTCAACAAATTTTCTACTATTTCGCAAGACAATTATATAATAGGTTTTAATAAAAAGCAATATAAATATGATTTCTGTTGAAGGTATTTACCTTTCTGAAGATTTGTGGAATTGTACAATTACATAGGGAATGATCTGTGAGTGCTGGGAAATCACTTGAAATAAATGGGTAAAGAAAGCTTTGAAATTCAAGTATAAATAAACTTTTTGATATTTCTTGTGGTCTAAAATATTTTCTTTTACTTCAAAGCCACAACTAAGTAATAATTTTTTCTGAGGCAGAAAACTACTGTTTTCATAACTTCTTTTAAGTGAGTATAATTGCATTTATTCATCGTACCTGCATTTGCTTTATTCATTTGGGAATCGTGCAGTGCTGCATCAGGATGACAAGATCCTTTCAAAAGAGAACAATCCGAGGATCTCAAGATACACAACTCTCTTAACCGAGTAGCAGTTAGATTACAGTTTTCAGTCCTGGTTCACTTTAATCAATCTTCCCCTTATTATCAAGAGACAGCAAATCAGAGCTAAAAGACCTATGGCAGATGTTCATTGATTGGAGTGATATGCAGACTGCTGGCTCAGGAAAAGTGCAGTATCATGCTTCAGTCTGGATGACTTGTCAGAAATCAAAATCAAGCGTCACAGCGCCTTGCTAAACTAATTAAGGTTACAGGAAACATATCAGCCAGAACTGCTTCATTTCGCTTCAGTGCGTGAAATCCATTGTAGTGTGAGGCTGTCATTATTTAAATCACCATGGAGAAACAATATAAATATTGGCTACCCTCAGTAATGCTAAGGAAACATAAATTCATGCTCTTGTTGTTGAAATCCTACAGTCTCTTATTACAGATTTCATATAATCAGGATCAAAACTTTCATGCTGAGGAGTCAAGCTCTGCTGACAGTCATTTGACTTTCATACCCAAGTCTCTTGCTTGATTCTGTACCACTGTGTTTTTCTGAGAACTGTGGTGGAAGATAAGCAGCCCATCTTTGCTGCTTTGTTCAGCTGACAAATGAGAATTTCTGATGAATAATTCCAGGAGAGTTGCAGCAAAATAAATGATAAGCTTAGTGTTGGGATCTTCTTCTTTTTGCAAAGATCATAAACTTGAGAAGATGTATTTCCCATTAAGGAAAACTCCCCTAGTAAGTTGTAGGAGACTCAGTTAATTACAAGTGTTTTACAGATTTAAAGCCAGTTTGGGAAATGGGATCTGATAGACTGAGAGAGTTCAACTTATTCTGTGTAAAGTTCCTGATACCATTGTTTATGACTTTTTTATTTGTTTTGAGAGGTTTTTTGTTTATTTTGGAGTAAAGATGTACAGAATGTGAAAAATACTTTTTTTTGAAAGGGCATATGACTATTTTGGCATTTCTTTAGTATCACCCATTCCATAACAGTTCTTTCTACTTTTATATAAGTCACTTTGTGGTGTCTCCAGCATTAAACAGACTTTTTACATTATTTATTTCTCAATAAGAGACTGAGATAATTTTGAATCAAACATGTTGTAGTGGTTGTTTTTAAAGAAAAAGAGAATTGAAAGGATTGTCAATCAGCACTTCTAAATGTTATCAACAAACAGTTTTTTAAACGTATGTGTTCAATAAATACAGTGTTCAGGCAAAATGTTCAGCTTCATGCGTTTTCAGAAGGAAATTATTTTGTTTTAAAATAGCCATACATGGAAATGTAGTAAAGCATTTTTACAAGTTAGTAATAACCAGGAATATGATGAGGAGTGGACTTGAGCCAAACCACAAATGAGTTCTCCATTCCTTACTAAGGAGCAATGATAAATAACTTCTGCAACTTCACGCTATTTTACACTATGTTTACAATATGCAGAATGTATATTATTTATATGTATAATATTATAGATATTGTATATTCCTTCTGCTTATTTTTATCTCTGAAGTTTCCTGCCTTTATTGCTTACAGTGTTTCAGTAGCTGTTTTCTAGCCCTGTTGACACAAGTGTTGGTTACAGTTTTAAGCTGCAGTGTGAATCAGTCCTCATTTGTGTAATGCAGAAGAAAGAGCTGTATTTTAGATGTGTTTTCTCACATTGGACCTTATTATCATGCTTTGAAAAAATTTACATCTTGTAGAGTCTTTTGCATTAGACACCCACTGTCATTGTGAATATTCATGACCTCTATTTCCTTTTTTGCCTTGATCCTTTTTCCAATATAAAAAGAGGATCAGCAATATGTCAGTTATTGGCCCATTGGTAGGTTTAGCTAAGGGCCTGTGTTCTAATCTTTTGAAAACTAATAATAGGCTCAAACTGATTTTTTTTTTTTTTGAAGCATTTATTTGAGAGCATGAATGAAATGTGAAAATATAAATAAGAATGCCAGTATTCAGATTTGATGCTTGCCTATCCAGTATCTTCTGTTGCATCATTGAAATTGACGGTCATTCACTGACACCATGTCTGTCTGTAATACTTTCACTTATCTAAATGCAAGTTTAAATTCTCTGTGTATTTACACTTCCAGCAGCTAAAATGTTTGCAGGCAGCCACTGCACAGAGTTAATGTGCAGGATAAAAGTTACTTTTGAATATGCTAATACTAATGAAACTGTTCGATATTTTTTTATTCATATGAAAAAATATGCATAAAGATTACTTTTGTCTTATATTTGTTGCTCTTCTATTCATTGTATGAAATAAAGAAGACGAAAAGTGGAAAGGTGAGGTGAGGAGGAGACTTCTTTGCTCACAATAGAATTAGGGGTAAATGATCCATTTTCTGATGCCTAAATTTTTGCACAGAACAGAACATAAAATGTTATGAAATTTAAGTCTAGGCAAACAATGTAATAATAATGAAAGCTACAAAACTGATATTATTTACAGAAAATATGTTTCCTTCTTTATATTCTAGGTTTTCCTTGCAACTTTGTCACTAATACAGTTTTATACAGCATTTCATGTACAGGGCAACTGAGGAACCTCTATTCCTAAGGGAGAAATGTGTCTATGTGCCTGTGCTGCAAACAGTCTGTGCCTTTGTAGTTTGTGCCTGTGTAATGGTTTACACAGACACCATCATCAGGAGCTTTGGGCCTGGAGTTCTCTTGGCTCATCAGAATTAGTCCCTTGTCCAAGGCTGTGAAAATGAATTTCCTCTTCAAACTTATGCTGTTTCTAACAATCCCATCCTGTGAATTTAAAAGGATGCTAAAATTTAACAGATTAAAATAATCCTTTACTTCTATTCCTCTACTTCTTTTGTGTGCCTCTCTTCCTGAAACAAGATATTTACATGTTTGATTTGATTTTGTCCTTAGAATAGAGGGGAATGCCCATATTTAATGTGAGTTTAACAGACTTTTTTCTTGCAGTATTCCTATTACATGAGAATGTTCTTAATCTCAAGGTATAAAGGGTATTGGGATACTTTAGGGACATTTTGTACCTGCACATCTTTTTTTAATTATTCTTTAATTTGGGATTTTGAAAACAGATGCCTCTCTCCTTTCTAAGCAACAAATTGCAGTTTAAGTGACAGGTTTTTCTTTTTTTCTTTCTTATCAATTTCACTTTGAAATATGCAGCTTGGAACATCTTTGGGGTTTTTAAAAATTATCATTAAAAATAAAAACTGAAATTCAAAAGCCTGTGAGAGTTTTATAACAATTTCAATTGAGTTCTGTTTTGACCATCAGAAACTCCAGTCACATCTGAAAACTAGGGCCAACAGATGACAAATAATTTTTAGTCAGAACAGCTCTTTCTGGAACAAAATGTGTTTGATTTTTAAACTCCAGCCTGATGATTTGGCTTTTCTTTCAGCAATGCCAGTGCTCCAAATTCATAGTTTTATGTAATTCACTTCTATGCAATGAACCATGTATGTTTAGGTTTTTTCTTCCTCTTCTTTTCATCTTTTACTGGAGTGTAAAAAGGAAAGCATGTTCTATGTAATTATGCAGTATATTAATATATGTAGGTTATTCCTTGGAATAGGAATAAAATGCAGCATTCCAAGAATAGCAGAAAAAGCCAATTGCTACACATCATTACTTGATGATGTAATACATCAGTAGAATGAAGCCTAATAAATTTCCCTACTGAAGATTTTCTGAGAGCTGATTATGAATCAAATCCTGCAGAACAGTGATGAAGCATAACAGTAAAATTCTTCAGGTGTAGGTGGAATGTTCTTGCAAGCAGAATCTCATCCTGACCCTGGGGAGGTGGGAAGGGGAAGAGGTTTCAGATCATTAGAACTGATCAGATTGTAGAGCACCTACCAGGTGAATAGATTTGGTAGTTAAACAATTGGGAAAGCTTCTTTGGTGTTTACCTACTCGAGTCCCTGCGGGGTGGCGGTTGTGACACCTGGCCATGGGCGCAGCAGGGGAAGGACATTGACCTTTAACCAGTGCAGACAGGAACAGCAATTGAAGGGACAGCAGTGCCATTTGTGGTTTGTGTTGGGAAGGAAGAAATGCAGTAACTGCTCACAACAGAACATGCATTTCCCCCGCTTCACTGAAAATTGAAGAGGTGTTTTGAAGCTCGTGTACATGGGCTCTTCTGGGGAGGGATGAGGCAAAAAAATAAGAGTGTTTCCACCACTGAAATGCACATTTCTATAAAAAACCTGTTTCTACTGATTCATCTGAATCACACTGTTCTGCAGAAGAGGCAGGGTCACTTAGTTTCAAGGTGCTGTGTCATTGCTTACAGAACTCTGCTGAAATAGCCATAGTTCTCACAGGCTTTCCCTAGTTCAAGGGTAGACATTGTACATTGTAAAGAGAATAATTATAGCAGCCCAATTTCAGTGATTTCTTACTGGAGTGTTCAGTCTGTGAAACTGCAGAATAAGAAAAATTTATTTATGTATTTTCTGAGAAGTTCTGTAGAGTGTTCATATATCAAACATCCTTTCAAATGAAAATGCTTGTAAAATACACTTGTTTTTAAAGTAGTTCAGCAGGAAAATATTTTTTTTCCAACTGTAATAAAAATACTTTAAATAATGGACTCTCCTTCACAATACAAAACAGGGAATAAGAACTAATATTGTCATTTATGCAAGTCTTTCTCCACAGGGTTGCTCTCAATATAGTTTTTGTATTATTTATAGAGGTTTTCTTAGAATTGGCTAAATAGAATGATTATTCTGTATCTGTATAACAGTTTCTACAAAGATATAACCTTTACAAATGTATTATTCTTTAAAACACCAAGAGCTCGCAGCATCTCTGAAGCACTGTACAGTGGTGGCCTGCATCAAGACAATGCAAGTCTTAAAATACTGTGAATATTTACTGAGATTCTAATTGTGCTCTCTGAATAGTCCCCCTGAAGTAACCAGAGTTACTTCATCTGAAAAATTAAGACTAAGAGTGTATAGCATAGGAACCTCAAAAAATTCCCATTGGTTTCAGTGCCCAGGGCAAAGTTAACAGACTTTGAAGATATTTTGATTTAGGGAAGACTTTGGGTGCAACTTCAGAGGCAGAAGGCTTGATCCAGAACTCTACTGAATACTGTGGAGAGCTTGAAATTAAATTTGGATCTGTGAATGTTCCTATTTCCTAGAACTCACAGGCTTGTGAAGTGCTACAGAAATTGCAGGCTGTTAAATTTCTAAAATTGTTAAAATTTTATTTTTAAATATTAAAAACTTGCGAGTCATTCATAATATGTAAATGCCCCATCTTCGTGTTCCCACTGCTGTTATCAAGTGCATACAAGATGTTCAGTCCTGTAAAAATAAATAAATCTACTTATGGAAATTCTGAACAGAAATGTTTGCCTTTAGGAACTGTTATAACGAATACATGTGTATTTGCATTGTCATTTTTTGTCTGTGTATGTTTCAATGCAAATTGGTTTTGTTTGTTTGTATTTTCTAATCACAGGACTATACCTTGACAATGTACTTCCAGCAAGCATGGAGGGATAAGAGGCTGTCCTATAATGTAATACCTCTAAACCTTACTCTGGACAACAGAGTAGCTGATCAGCTCTGGGTGCCCGATACCTACTTCCTAAATGACAAGAAGTCATTTGTTCATGGTGTGACTGTGAAGAACAGAATGATTCGTTTGCATCCAGATGGAACAGTCCTCTATGGACTCAGGTCAGTATGAACCATTTCTAACACTTTTGTCTCTTAATTTACAACCATGATTAAAAAGCCAAAAAAAAAAACATTCCTTATTCTATTTTTTTAAAGAATTATTTTCGTTTTGTTGTTGTATTCTATATAACTGATGATATTCCAGGAAAAAAAAAAAGAGTACTCTAAGGATGTATTCTAAATCTAAGGATTTTTTAATACAATTTTTTGAGATAAACTTCCATTTTTAGTACAGTTCAGATACTTATATTAAGAACAGATAAGATTGTAAATATTATTTGAAATACTCATTCTGGATTAAAAGCCTGGTTTAGAACTGCTTCTTCAAAGGAATTGAAATATGAAATACAAAATGAGGATTAGAGGAAAAAACAGAAAATGTATGGGACAGCTGAACTGATAGTTTAACTGATAACTTTAAAAAATATTTTTGATTGAATATTAGATTGTTTTGTGTGCTACCCAGATTAATCAACGTTCTGATTTTCACTGAGATATGATCTGGAGGTATGACTTGAAGTGTTTTACACCCTGTTGTTCTGTATGACTGTATGGAGAGGGGTGACTGGAGAAATCAACAAAAAGGCTTCACTCTTGAGAAGTTCTGGAAACTTGGGGAATTGTCTGTTTAGTGATGTTAGCAGGATCGATAATTGCTGAGAAATTGGTTTAAAAATCTGGCTGCAAAAGGTGACTGACAATGCCATGTGGGTAGGTAACAAAATAGCAGGGAAGCATTGTCTGGGTTAACCACAGAAAATGCTGCAGAGCTGGGTATTGCATCTACCAATGTTTGTTGTGTCCAATTGTCTTTTCTGTGGGAGCACTTCAGGCTTGGGCACTATCGCTGGGAGCAAGCATGGACTTTTTGTGATTGCTCAGTGAGTCAACAGATACTTGGTTCCTTAAAACACAGTTGTAGTTTAAAGTGAAATATAAACCAGCTATACATCACACATTTATATTAATGGAGTAAGAACAAGAATAACAATGGTTTTGGTGTAGTTTCCAATTTAAGATTCTGAAATCATAATCTTTATTATTATCTTCTAAAATAAATTAGAAATAAATATCAGATTTAATGTCTTCAATAATGCTAACCTTTTTTCGTTATTTGTGGCATTTTTTTATTCTGACTACTTAACCATCTGTAATAATTTCTATTTTTTTTTAAAGTTGGTATACAGTAAGTAGAACTCACAAAAAATTGTCCATAGACGAATCAAATAAAAGAAGGTTTTGTTTTTTGGGAGTTTCTTTTTGATGTTTATTTGTTTTTCAAAAACTTAAAACCTTTCATGAAATGTACTTTGTTTAAAGTTTTGAGGGTTTTGTTGTTTCTTTTTTTTTTGAGCTGAACCAGTGTTGGTACTGCTTCATTGTTTTAGGTGAAACCCTTCCTCCTTTTCATTCAGCATAAAGCAAATCAGCTTTAATGTCTTTTATGAGATGCAATAAAGCAAAATGGTGTCTATTTTTTATTTAAAGCTGTTTAATGTAATTAGAGGAATCATTATGAATGTTTTGAGCCTTTATTTCCCAGAGTTATTTTCTTCAATACTTGCAATCACAATATGTTATCCAAAATGGTTTTAGAACAATTCTAAAATGGGATTTTTTTCTATTTTAGGACTTGTGCACAGCCCAGGGTTAAAGATATTTAGATAACTTTTTTCCTGGGTAAAAAATTTCACTTTAGGAAATAATTTTCTCGGATTCTGGTACACCTAGCAATCTCACATTTGAGATTATCAGTTCCTACATCTCTTTTAAGACTCTACTTGGTGTACATCAAGTGTTCTCTTTGCCCTGCAAACTGGCACAAGATGAATGATGGATGTGAATTCTGCCATTGTTGTGATGCTGTGCTGCCATGAATTGTAACTGAGGGCAGGGGCAGGATGGTTCACACCCTGTACTGCATGAGCCAGCTCTAAGGTTGGGGACTGCAGTTGCCTTCACTCCTATGGCAACTGCACACTTGAACAGCACAGAGGTGAAGGACACAGCTGGTCCTGGTGTGTTCTGGGCACCATGAGAGTAGAGAGACTATGGAACATAAGAGATACCTAACAGACGTCACAGTAAGAAAATCCCTTCTTATATGATGTTCTAATTCTTAATGAACCACAGACAAGTCTTGTGCAATGTAGAATCGATTCCTCCTCCTCAGACTCGGCTCAGTTGGTCTCAGGAAGGCTTTCTGGCTAAAACATCTTTCAAACCCTTGGCTGGATGGGGAAGATGCACCAGCAGTAACACAACAGGGTTATGTGACTGGCCATATTCTGCTTTTGCCTTCCCTGGACCAAGTGGCAATCCATGATGTAATTCTAATATTAAGGTTTTAGTTTTATAGCTTTAAGTAGCTTTATCTATCTATTTAATCTAAATTCAACTCAGAGATATTGTTATTTCAAGTGTCCACAGTACTGACATATTTAATTCTTGCTTAGTAATTTCCACATTTTAAAAATGCCTGCTTAGTTGTATTTCTCACATATCTAAAACCTCATGTACACTATTATTTTGAAAATCACTACTGTTGTTGCTGCATTAATTTACTTTAGCTTATACTTGCAGACACACATTCTTACTTTGGGATTCGTTTTTCTAAACTGAGATTCCTTTAAGTATCAGTCTGAATTATTTTTACCTCCCCATGCATCTATTTCATCATATACACACACATATAAATGTTGCTGTGATGTTGGCTGCATTTACCTTGACTGCTGCAACCTAATTCATTGAACTGCAAGTGATCTTACCAGTATAAATGTAACCGGCCCTTTCTTTTGTGCCCCTATAGTTGAATTTCTATTTCAAGAAGTAATCCATTAACACTGTTCTTTCTGTTTTTGTGAGCAGAGCCCAAACATGGTGTGCATGTCACATCTGATTAGATTTGACATTGGGAAGGTAAATTTGAGGAAGGACTAAGAAGCAGTTTTGTGAGCACCTAGATTACGCTGTTGCTGAAAGAGGGGAGAGAAAGAGGGGAAGAAAGAGAAATGGCTAATAAGGAATGGACCATGTCAGTGGTTGGTATGGTGCCCTCAGAGCCTGCCTTCTTCACTGCAACAGGGCAGTAGTTAAGGGCATAAGTAAATTCTTGACTGTTTTTTACAGAGAGCATGACATGCTTGTTGCTTTTAAGTTAAGAAGGATTTTTATTTCTGAGGGATAGCTGCCAGCTATTTATGTTTTGGGAAAACATTTTATTTCATGTTTTTTCATATTCCATCTGTCAAGAAAATTATCCATTGCTGCCAAGACCAGGATGTTCAATAGATGATATACTTAAATCACCTAAATGGTAGAAAATTGTAAACATGTAGTCTTAAATGAAGTGTCATTACAGGGAAATTTACTATGTTGGAAGTTAAGAGGACTTGCAAGAGGATATTAGTGATTTGACAACGTTTCAAACAGTATATTTAGACATTCAAATTTAGGATAGCGAAGAGTTTACAGTAGGTTGAGTAAAGCTTGAATAAGATATGCAGTCAGAACTGAGGAAAAGATATAGCTTTAACTAAATTTCTCTGTGTTAAAATATCTGGTTTATATAATACACTTAGCAGAAAGGGGTTCTACAGTACCTCTACTGCTTATTATTTCTTAGATTTATTTTTGTATATATAAATAAATAAAAATAATAATTATATATATATATAATATGTATATATACATAAAATTTCCCCTGACTTTTGACATCAAACCTGTTCTAAAATGCGGATGGAAAATTTAGCTGTATTCTGCTTTCTTCTGTGTAAGCCTCAGGACAAATTACTACTTTGATTTTTGCAGCCTCTGAAAGCACCAAGTTTTTTGAATTATTTTCCAGGAATGAAAATGCAAGATTTGAGAATGGTGACAAGTAAGACCCTTTTATTTGCCAATTTAGAATTACTGCTTTTTGTGTCACTACCTTATGGTGTCTTTCTGGAACTTGCCTCCTTGCTGGTAGAGAGTCTTGCAATCCCACATGTCAGAGTAAGGGGGGAAATTTAGTTTAGAATATAAGGATTAAATATAGTTGAAGAAGTGGCTGAAGACCAAGATGTTTTGTGTGGCTTTGCACCATTACCAGGCTGTTTACAGAGATAATGACTCTTGCATACACTTCTCCCAACATTCCTCACAAGAGAGCTCTGTGGCAGTGCATAGAGAACTGATAATTAGATGACCAGGAGCACTGTATGCTTCTGTATCTCTTCAGTAGGATGGTTTTATGCTTTTTGTAAATGAAGTTTGTGGGAGTTTCTTACAGGAAAATAGAATATATACAGAACTCCAGGTTTTTTCAGAAATTAAAGACTTCTCTCATTTGAAAGCCAAACAGTTTTACTTGCCAAGATCTATCTAATGCATTACAAACTATGAGTGTCCAACTCAGCTAGCAAGAATTCCTATTTGACTGATGGAACACAGTAATCTCCCACAAATGAGAGAATTATATGTATGATAGCCTTGCTTTGTTCTCTATTTCCTGCTACCAGCATTGAGTCACATGAATCTTAAACAGTCCTGGATGACTGTATTTTGTGTTGTCTCAGCTGTGCCTTCTGCTGTCTGCTCACTCAGTTTCAGCTGCTTGGAAATTTTCACTTCTGCAAATAAAATAGATTCTCCCACATCTAGCCCTGGTAAAACAACACTGGGCATTTTTGTTCAGCAGTTTAACTCCTCATAGACAACTTATTGTCTATGAAATCGACAGAGGATTTTAAAAGCAATTGTTTTGCAAATCTCTCTAGTTCTCAGACCACATTCTTTTAGAGCTGAATTGTTCACACCAGCTACCCTTCAGTAAAGCATTTGATCTTTATTTTGCTGCTTTTTTTTTTTTTTTTT
>WBND01000314.1:64282-75659 GCA_013398595.1 Tychaedon coryphoeus | reverse complement strand
GGGGGTTGTTTGTTTGTTCGGGGAGGTTTTGGTGGGGGATTTTTTAGGTTTTGGGGATTTTGTTTTTGTTTGGGTTTGTTTCTTTTTTCAATAGGGCTTAATTTTAATTAAATCCTAAGCAGAGGTAAAGCTCCATTTTTCAGTTTTAAAATCGTACAATCATTTGTACTAGCTGGAACTCTGGAAGTGTTCAGGGCCGGTGTGCGGGGGCTTTAGCAACCCAGTGGGAAATGTCCCTGCCCATGGCAGGAGGTTTATGCCTGGATGGTCATTAAGATCCTCCATTCCAACCCCTTAAAATTTTGTGATTCTGTGAACTAGAATGAAGTCTTTGGACTGCCTAAAATATCTCAAATATCCTTGTTATTCTGAAATATCTTCTGCAAGAAGGAAGAGACCTGTCCTACCTTTTCACTACGATATTGTATTTCCAGAAGCTGGACAGAAGGTGTTTAAGGACTTTAAATGCACATTCGTGTTAAGCAAAAGGTTTTCTCAAAATCTTTCTCACTTTGGGGATTTCAGAAGAGATAAGAAGAACCTGGACTTCTTTCCTGGGAAGAAGATATTATTTTGGATGCTCTGTTCTTAATTGTGGTACCTGTTAAGGGGACAGGTGTTTCTGGTTCCATCACATTCGTGCCTCTCTTGGCTGTGCAGCCCTTCATGCCAACTGGGGCCTTGCCCAGCCTCTGGGAAGAAGAGGAAATAAACATTATAATGAGGTACCCTGTAGCATAAATAGCACAAATAACATCTCAGAGTAGTGTTGCCATTTGTTAAAATAAATACGTAAATATTATGCATATTTTTATTAGGATGTCTGAAGTGTCAGTAGCTTTCTGTTCTCCAATTAAAAATACAAGTTTTCTTAGTTTGGAATATAGGCAAAGAGGAAGTAAAAAGTAATTTTTGTAAGACTTGTTTGAACATGAGAATATCAGTCTGTGAAGAAGCATTTCCATTCTGTTAAGTGGATAATTTTTTTGTGCTGGTGCTTGCACCTATAGGTGCAATTACTGACTTTCCCTTTGCCAACACTTGCCAAAGCTAATTCACAGTCTGACATGCAGCTGTGTACTCTTGCAAAAGAAATAAGGTGAATTCAATTTCTGTGTCCAGATTTTCAAGGCTGTTAGTGTACACAGATGTGTAAGAACCCTTAAATCTTGTATGCAGGTGATCAATGCAAGAACTTTTTGGAAACTTGCAGAAATAAATGCAAATGTAGTAAAACATAATTTCAAACTGAAGTCATGTAGCCATTGCAAAGACTCTAAAAAACCTGAATACTGTACGATGATTTAGAATTTCAAGTACAAAGAATTTCTGCCTTAACAAGGAAGCATTTCCACCTCAGTCTCATTATTTGGAAATCATGGGGCAGGACAAGTCTCATCATGGCTCTTTTCTTGCAAAGTCAATATAGATCCAGCATAAGGAAAGGAACTTGAATCCCAGCATGTTGCATAAGTGAATTAATTGTTGTTTTAAATAAACAAGGTATCAGCTCTGCCCCAAGGTGTGGCCCAGATGCTGTATAGTTCTTTTGTACCTTCCAAGGAAAGAAACAGAGAAATGCAACTACTGATATTTCTAATAACACAGTTTCTGTGAACTGAAGACTTGGACTTGAAACAAATCATCCAGCTTCTCTGCTCAGTTATCCCATTTAATAAATTGGAATGCTAAAACCTACCTTCTCACAGGGGTGTTGTGAAGATCAATTAATTAGCTTGTAAAGTGCTTTGATGCCATAAAACACTACATAAGTGCCAAGCATTATTATGAAGAATTATAAAATGCCAACCCTCATGTGCACCTTGGGATGGCCAGATTATAAATACAAATCTGTTTCGTTTTCTCGGAATCACATTGTTCCACTTTTCCTGTGTAGCAGTCCATTCACAAAATGAGCCAGTTTTAGGAAAGAAGCAATTTCTGGGGGAAAAAAAAAAAAAGGAGATCATTGACTCTCATCAATATCTCTTTTCAATTAAGGACTCATAGATTATTATGAATTTTTTTCTGTAGGATTGGGAATGCTGTCTTTTCACCATTCATCCTCAGCAGAAGGGAGAGTAGCTGTGTTTTAAATATCTCCCCTATCTGAAAGAAAACAAAGATAAACAAAAACAAAATATCCTTCTATTTCAGTCCCTTTATTAGATTTTAAGTATTCAGAAGGGTCTTTGGCTTTTTTTTTTTTTATGAAGTGGCTGTTAAGTCATTAGTATGTGAATAATTAATTCAATTAAGATTAATTTTAAAAAAAGCTTTAAGTCACAAGGTTCCTTTCCATTAAAAGTCCTATTATCCAAAATTATAACATTGCAATGAAGTGAAAAAAGTTCCAAGTTTTATTGCCTAATAGACTGTGGCATTTAATCTTTATTAATAAGAATAACTCCTATCAGCTACAGAACCGTGAAATAGTTTAAGCAGTTCCAAGGGTATTGCAAATTCCAAAAACAAATACAGGTCATCAAACATTTAATCTTAAATTAAAATGTAATAATTTATATAATTCAGAATTACAGCAATCTATCATTTCTCTTCTGCAATGTCTTTGATCATATTATTTAAGCTGGTAGTTGGGGATCCCAAGAAGGGAGATTTTCCAGTTGGAAGGACTTACATAAATATTCAGAATGCTCTGATCAAGACTCAGCTAATGGGAGAGATGCTTAAATACATGATATCTATTTTATCAATAAATACAATATACTTGCATCTATATAAATTCTACTTTCACATATTGGGGTTTTTTTACTAAAATTGGTAAAATCTGAGATGGATCTCAGAAGTAGGAGCAGGGTTGGTGTCCTTGTATGTGTAAGAAAAAGAAAAGTTAGGACACTGTCTGTAGAACTAGTAATACCTCTTGTGGATCACACATAGTTACTTTCTAGTTGTTGAGATTTTACAGATGAAGCTTTTTTTTAAACGCATTTAATGACATTGTAGACATTTGAAAGATATTGAAAAATACTATTTCTTGGATAAAATATTTTTTTTTCCCCTACCAAATGTTTTATCTGAAGGTGTAAGTACTTGGATTAATTTTTTATACTCGTTAAATAACCAGTTTGGATAATTTTTTTTTTTTTGCCCAAAAAACATTTCCTTTATGTTTTAATGCATTTTCTAGGAAGATAATTGCTGATTTGTTCACCCAATGTTTTATCCTACTTTGTTATTAAACTTTACAGAATGTTAAAAGGTTTTCTGAGAGATAAGAATTACCTAAACTCCTCAAGTGTAAGGGGCTTCTGAGGTCTTTTTCCCTTGCATCTCCTGGGTCTATTTCTTTATTTCTCTTAAAATTGAAATTTCTTATGGTCTTCAATGTGCAAAATAATTCAAGAGAGCTTTTCTTGGAAAAGAAAACTTTTCTTTTTCATTCCTGCTTAGAAGGAGAGAAACTAAGTTATAAGAAAGTCTGGGGGTTTGTGCTTCCAGGTGAGTTCTCCAGACCCAGGATCTGTGCAAGCCTCTGCAGAAGAGCACTTTAAAACTATGCCTATCAGTGATTTTTAGACTTTAGTGCAGATATTTCTACTTGCTGTTCAGTGACTATAATTTTTTTCTCCTCTAAATTATTTATATAAGATCATGATTTTTCTTTCAGCTGCTTTTTTTTCTTTCTGAATAGTCATTCCTAGAACATTTACTGCATCTGCTAGTCTAGAACTGTCTGAGAAGAGAGAAGAGAAAATGTTTGGAAAACCCTTTTTAAAAATTTACATAAATGTGCCATCTGTACAAGCAGATGGCAAGAATGTCTCACGGCCAGGAGGAGACTGTGAGATCAAATCACAAGGAAAGAAGTACATGAGGCATGTTCCTTGTGTCATAACAAAAAGGACCTCAGCAATCACCTCACTGACATGACCTGGAGACTGTTCCCCCAGACACTGATGTTTCAGTAGCAGAAGGTGTTTCAAAGTGGTGTAATCAATACAGCAAGGATCCCCAGGGTTTGTATTCTGTCTACACGATCTTTTCTGGCAGTTGTTCAGAAACAAGCAAATGTTCAGGACCCTAAGTTATTCACACATATGGGCTGAAAGTCCACATTCAGCATTTCACAGGGAGGGTTGGCCAGAGTGCCTTATCCTGCTCAGCTTCTGAAGCGAGAGGTCACTGCTTTTTCCATCCTCATGTGATAGAGTGTGTCATTTTTGAGAACACTTTTAAAAAAAAACCTGCAGAATTTGCAAAATATTGAAGATGCATTACATCCTTCAATGGCTTACCATATCTTTTTTTATGGTGGCTGCTGCTGACACATCCACACACCTTTGAAATCCCTCCAGGGATGGTGACTCCACCTCTTTAAGACAGCCAAATGCTCAACAGCCCTTACAATAAAGAAATTCTTCCTAATGTGCAATCTGCACCTCTCCTGGTTCAACCTGAGGCTGTTTACTCTTGCTCTTTGCTTGTTACTTGGCAGAAGAGAATGACCCTCGCCTGGCTACAATCTCCTGCCAGAGTTGTAGGGAGTGAGGAGGTCTCCACTGAGCCTCCTTTTCTCCAGGCTGAGCCTCCCTAGGTGCTGCATGTAAGACAAACACTCCAAGCCCTGTCCCAGCTCCACTGCCCTTCTCTGCACTTGCTGCAATACCTCTATGTTTTCCTTGCAGGGAGGGACCCTGAACTGAGCCCTGCAGTTGTGCCAGTCATCCCATTGTCTTCCCACAATAGCAACTCTATCATAATTTTTCTGCTGCACAGTGGCCTCAGGCTCCTCATGTGTGTTGCCCAAAAAATACTTACAGCTTATGGGTTAGTTTTTATTCACTGATGGGGATCTGTCTCAAGACTTTATTAAAACTCTGACATTTTAAAATATTTGCTCCAAAAATTATCTTGAAAAGTGAAAGGCATATGAAAGCATATGACTTTTTAATGTGGAAAAATCTCCTTTTCCCAAAGCCCTTTGCAGGGTTGTAAAGTCACTGAGGATTATAAAGCTAACATTTGTTTTCACATAAAAAATATAGTGATAGATCTTAAGAATCCCTGCAGGACTAAGATATCTTTACTGTAGAAGGTGTTGCATGCCGCCTTTTTCCTATTTAAAGCGGTAATGAAATATTTATTCAGTATATATTGAAAAATGCTATGGTGCATTCTCTTCAGTGTCAGAATGGAGAAAGACATGGGATGTGTAGCTGTTGGGAAAACACTTTGAGATCTCAGTTTAATTTGCATTAATGGAAACTGGACCAGTAGGATTAGAACCAAGTGGTTCAGCATTATTTTGCTGGCTTCTGTCTTTGGGATCATAACTTTTTGACCTACTTCAGTGTGTTCTTTTCATCAATCCAGAACCCATCCCCATTTGGAGACATCTGGGTAAGCATCAGAAATATTGGAGCTAGAAGGAAAATGTTCTTCCTCACAATGTTGACATCCACAAATCCTGTCCTCTCTTTTTGTCTTTTGCTGTTGTGAATTTCTTCATTGTGCAGGTTTTTAGAGCATTTGTTACTGGTAGAAATGCTAGCAAAAATTAGCTATCAGCAACAGATCTTTTTGTAGCTTTGGGGTTTTTTAACTTAACAAAATGTGCACTTTAGAATAATAGTCTTGTACCTTAACAAGGCAATACGGCTGATACTGCATAGGAAGAAGCACAACAAAATTTGGAATGCTTCTGCTGATGTGGGAAACCAAGAAAACATTAATTTACTGTAATCATAAAGCTTGTTACAGTCTATCTCATAAATATTTTTATCAAAATATTATAAATTTCAGACAATGAAAACTACTTGGAAAGAACTTAGAAATCCCTTGAACTCAGATGACTGCAGAACATGTTTTTAGCCACCTGAGGAGGTAAATTGTTGTTAGACTTTACTCATAAGCTCTGTCTTTTCAGGGAGATATCATCACCTGTGTTTTCATAATTTCATTCGCTCTCTAAAAGATGGCTCATGTCTTTTCCCTTTGGTTCTCTCTAAAAAGCAGATGACCATCAGTGCACAAGATGGAAAACAAGGAGGCAAATGCTGAATATTCATGCCTCTCTCCTTCTATTTTTCATTACACACAACAGGAGCTTATTTCATAGTTCCATCTCAGGGTATATCTTATTCTTGGCAAACAACTGAGAACAAAGCACTGTGCATCTTTAAACATCAGTGTGTGGGCCCCTTCTACAAAGAGGTCTCCAAAGCACATACAGTTGGAATGTAAAATATTACATTATGGTTATCCTGAAATGCCTGTGAATATTGTTTCACAACATTAGTGTTGCATTAGTGTGGCTGGAGAAACGGCACTTACAGCAGAGAGGAGATGACTTTTGTTGCTTTTGGATTTTTAAAGAGGTGGTAGAGCGCTGTAAGAAAGATACGTCATTAGTAATTTTCATGTAACTTTGCTATGCCTTCCAGAAATGCATTCAAGAGCTGCAATATTTATCTGAAAAATATTATTTCTAGAGACACTGCTGTGTGTTAAAGAAACATCCGTCCCTTTTCCCAACCAGAATAGTTTATTTCTTTTTGAAGAAAGAGGTACTGAAGATAAATTCAAGAATACTTTTCCATAGCCTTCTGTCTTCATCTTCTAATTCAAGGTGGTTTTATGTTATAAAGAAGTTACAGCATAATTTCAAGTAAATTATTTCCCAATTATTAAAACTGAAAGATATGGATAAAATGTTGAATGCTGGTGTTCAATAAGGTGTTCTTGTTTTGCAGTTATACATGTCTGTATAATACAAATACAAAAAAAACTTAGCCTGGCTTTGAAGGGTCCTAGAGGAATTTCCAGATGCATATACTGCAGTATTCAGAATTATGATGTTAAAAAAAAAAAAAAAGAGTTAGATTAAAGGACAAGAAAAACCCCTTGAAAAAATCTGAGCAGGCAAGTTACAATCCTAAAAGAAATTAAAATCTGATTAGGCATATAAACATCTTTGTAGATAAGAAGGAAACCTTTCCCCTGCACAGGTGGTTCTGTAGGTTACCATTGATGCTGCAGGTGAGGTCCCACTCGTGTAAATCAACAGCAGCTGCACTTTGCCATTTAAGTCAGGCCTCCAGTCATCATCTCTTTTCTGCTCCTGCTTTGATTTAATTGGATGGACCCAAAGCTTATATCATGGCACTCTTTCTGTTTTTATAATCGAACACTTAACACTAGTTCCAAAAGGTTATATGTAGAGATATCTCAGAATCTTCTACTGGGATATTATGATAACTGTTTTGGTAGTTTTTTAGTTTTGTTTATTTGCACTTTTGGAGGTTTTTTTTCTGTGTTAATGTTTTGTTTCCATGACTGCTTAAGGTATTTTTTTCCTGTATTGAATGAGATAGACTCCCATTCCAGCTGTCTTATCTGCTCACATCTTCTCTGCTTCACCTCATTTAATTTTCATTAGGGTTCATCTTTCCATTTTATTTCAATATGGCTTTAATTTCAGTACAATCTATATTTATGATTTATAGGATTGCTAAGAAAATTGGCTGTGTCCTGGTTTTAGAAATAGGGATGAGACTGAACCAAGGCACTGAAATTATTGGCAGTGGGGAACACTTCCCCACAGAACTGAAGACAAGTAAAAGAGCGTGGAGAGTAGTTATTGTTTAATGTCAAGAATGAAAGTAAACGTTAAATGTTACCTGCCATTACAGGTATTAAAGAACCTTATTAGTAATTCGTTCAGAGGAAGGTACGAATATTACATCAATATAAAGCAATTAGAAAATGTGTGATTAATGGATGCAATGCTCAAACTTCAGATAGGCAAAGATAATTATTACTTACCCATATGAAAGAAAAAAAGCATTGGTAAAGCAGTTTTTTTTTCACCTGGATAACTTTTTTATTAAGTTGTATTTGTTGGTGCAATATGTAATAAAAAACAGGGTTTTGTTTTGCTTTGTAAAGTATTGGATCAGTAGATTGTGTGATGTTAGATGTGATGGCCAAGCTGATAAATCTGGAGAGACTGCTGAGCTGAATATCACTACTAGAATCCTAAATTTCCCACTCCTGCAAAATAGGGTGGGAACATGGCAAATTTAATATTGTGCCCATGGCACAACCCCTAAACTGCACCCCTATTTATAGAAATAAAGTATCCTTATACTTTGAGACTTTTAAAATTCTGTTTCAGTTGAGAGAAATGAGCAGGATATCACGATTCATTTTGCTCATTAGTTTAGACAGAGATGAGCAACTGAAAAGTTTTATTCCTCAGAGTTATTTGTTGTTCCTCTTACCAGCCCTGGAAAACGTGGAGTTTAAAGTGCTTTTTAAAAGACTGACAGTTCAGGCCTAGTGTGACAATCTATTGCCTTCCGTTCTGAAAGTGTGATGCCAGTTAGGAGAACAGGGTCTCAGCCCTGCACCAGGGGATTTATCTACTAAAAAAGTTTTACTGAAGATATTTTGTGCCCTGGAACATGGGAGAATTTCCTTTTAGGTAAACAAGTCCCTCTCAATGTTGGTACAAAGGGTAAGCATTAGCAAAAGCATTCCCTTTCTCTGTTTGAGTGTAACTTTTGTGTTCTTTTCAATATTGTTTAGTAATGAAAATAGTGCCCCTACCCCCCTCCCCCCCAGTTTTTAATTCATCAGATATAGTCCTAACACTGACCAATACTCAACACTGACTACTGCTTTCTTATGATTGTTTTGAAAATGCATTATCCTCTCCCCTTCTGGCTTTGCTTAGTTCTACTATTTTACTTCATCACTTGCTCATCCGTACTTTCTGTTTAGCAATTTTCTAATGAAAAATTTCTCCAAGCTCTAAAACTTTTGGAAAAGTAGTGTGTTTTTGCAGTCAGTTTTTCATTGAATTACAGACTTTTATTATCCTGACTCATTGTTTTTCACTAAAATTTACCATGTGCTCATTTTTTTTCTTATTTTAGGGGACGGGGGGAGGGAAGAGGGTTTCCTTAGATTAATAGCACTGGATGGTCAGTGTATTTGATGTCATGCTTCTGCTTACCAACTACTCTTTCAAAAGGCATCATTTTCATCCAAATCCAGTGGGACTATTTTTAGAATATTGTTTTGGAGCCACTATGACAGCTTCAGTAAATGTGAATTTTAATTTATTTGTTCAATGAAGGTGAGAATCTTGGCTAATGACTGCATAGTCATTAGTGATGATGCTTTTCCTCCTACTCCCTCATTGCTTAGAGCATGTATTAGTTGTGCAGATGGTAGTGGCTTAGCCATGTAATAGTTCCCTTACCATCTCCTCCTCTTGTAGCATTTACACTGTGTAAAAGGGTGTATTGCCATCTTGTTATTTATGATGGTTTGTGATTCATCAGCTGCCTTTTAAATCCAATACTATGATCACATCTTGTTGCTAAGAGGCAGCATTTGCATGTGCACTTTCTTCTTTTAGTACACCTGTGCCAAGCTTTGCCTGAAACCTTCAAGCAAATCACAGCCAGGAGCACTGAATTTTCATCTTCATTTCTACTAACATGTGAAATTTGCAGTGCCAGGTTTATGCAGGTAACTGTAAGTCATTCCTTCTGTGTTCCAGATTCTCAGACCTTTCAGTCTGTAAACTTGCCAGAACTTAAGTCAGGTATTGAAGTTTCACTAAAATTCACTAATTACTAGAATTCGAGTGTAATTTGCATGTGGCAGGTAGAAAATAAATACTTTTACTGCTTTATTGTTTTGCTTTTCTTTTCTACTCATGCATTTATTTGTTTTTATGGTTTGCAAGAAACAACAGGAGTAATTTAGGCACAACTAACAAAGAAAATTCCTTAACATTTTATTTCTTCTTTGATTTCATCTGTCTTTCATGGCCATTCATTCCCTAGATTTTCAATTATTTTCTATTATTGCTTCTTTCACACAATAGTATTGACATTTCTGTGTTCAAACATTTTCTGGGTCTGTTCTCCAAAGAAGTCACAGATTTTACACATTTTACGTATAATGTAAAGGCTTGTTTCTTTTAAGTATCACTGCTGTGTACCTGATCATTGTTTGCAAATACTAGGGCAATTTGTTTTGTTCTAGTTTGCTTTTTGTTTGTTTAGGAAAGATCCTGTGCTACAGGTACCATTAAAGGAAGTTACTTTTTTAAAGCTACAGTTCTTTTCTTAGCAATGAGAGTTCTACCCCAGATGTCACCTTATGTACTGGTTTGAAAGCAAAACCAGTGAGAGACTCCAAGTCAGAAATACAATTTAATAGGAAAAAAAAAAAGAGAAAAAATAAAATACATCCAATAGTACAAAAGAAAAACCACTGTTAGAGTCAGAACACAACCTGACACCCCACATAGTTCGGGTGTTGGTAGCAATCCAGATGAAGTGGTCTTGTTGAAGTAGTGCTCCTGTAGAACGGTCTGGTAGTTCTCATCCTCTGGAAACCAGTGGATAAGGGCTGCTTTGGTGTTCCAAATCCCAGTTTTTATCTAGGTAGGAAATGTTTTGCTCCTCCCCCTGGGTGGAGCATCTCCCAATGGGATGATGGAATTTTATCAGTCATGCAGTGGGACTCAATGGCCATTAACAGGTGATATTTCCTGGAGGAAGGATGGGTCATGAGAAAGATAAAGAACGTTGCCCCATCTGTTTTTTAACAAATGGCCCATTAGCAGAGGATGTGTCCCACAGATATAAGAATCACAGCCCTACCTGGTTTCAGCAGATGGTGATAGAATACATACTTGTGGGCATATCTTTACATTGTAACCTAGGACACCTTAGTAAGTACTTATTTATTGTTTCTGGCCATAAAGGGATGAATACCCCTCTACTTGAAGCTGCATGCAGGGACCAGGGAATGGGGAGCCTTTGGGAGTGACACAAAGAAGTGATTCTGAGAGGGACTCTTAGGGCTGTGTCTGGCATGTGTCAAGGTTTCCAAGATATAAACAGTCAGAAATATGAATGAAGAAATGACCTAAAAAGCAGAAAGAACCTGAAGGGAACCTGATTTTCCTCCATACAGAGTTGTAGGCTTGACCCAGAGCATGATTTCTGTTACCTAACACAGAAAATGGAAAGACTTTGCATAATATACAGTTTGCTCTCTGAGGGAGGTGCTGGTGCTGTTATTCTGAATTTAGAGAAATTATTAATACCCTTTTAAGGTACTGCAGTGATGTTTAAATCTGTTGATAGAAGGAGACTTGGAGTAAATGAAAAGCTGAGATAGATCAACTGCACCACAAAAAAAAACTTTCAGCATCAAAAATTTGAGATGGTTACTGTTGAAAATTCTGAAAAGTGGAGCCATTTTGAGCAAGCTGGTAATTGCCTCAGTTTCTATGTCTCTGTGAAATGTGGATCACAATATAAACACATTCCCATCTAAATTCCAAAGGATGGTCTCTGTAATGCAGTACTGATGTTCATGTGAT
>WBND01000314.1:36276-62209 GCA_013398595.1 Tychaedon coryphoeus | reverse complement strand
ATATAAACACACTCCCATCTAAATTCCAAAGAATGGTTTCTGCAATGCAGTACTGATATTCATGTGGTTACTCTTCTGTTTTGTCAGCTTGGAGAGGCAGCAGGAGAAAAACATTTAACCTTAACAGGAAAGTTATTAAATTGCAGACATTGTTCACTAATTTTCTGTCTATGGTTAGAAATGAGATTTACCACCTGAGAGAGATTTTACAGAGTCACTAGCTCTAGCATTAGGTTAAATTAATGTAGGTAATGCATGACAGTAGTGATGAATTCTGGTCAGTTGTTGAAATATCTAAAAGTAAATTAGCATCAAAAATACTGATATGTTGTGACAATTAAAAAAACCCAGAATGAAACAAACAGATGGATATTTCTCCTAACACAGCATTTAACTACATCTTTGAGAATGTGTACAGGGAAATGAGAAAAATGCTGGGCTGACGTATAGAGAATTGTCTTACCCATTTAAAACATGGCACAGATAATTTTCATGTATCATCTCATGCTTGTCTTCTAGGAAACTTGCCCATGAAAATGTGGCAGTTTTGTTACGCAGCTTCCTCTCCTTCTGACCTCATATTGCCAGCAGCACTAACTTGAAGTCGCCATCCCTGCTAAGACTTTGCTGTTGAGTAGTCATTTTAAAAATGCTCTTCTAGCATATTTCCCATGGGCACTCTGCTTCATGAAGAGAGTGGTGGTTTTGTTTCTGTGCTAGTGTTATCCTTGTACATTGAAAAAATTAAAAGGTCTTGCCAGGTAGACAGTGAAAACTACCATGACATTTTACCATGGTAAGTAACAGCAGTGTTGGCATGTACATGATTCTGTGGTTCTGTCGATTTTGCTGAAGGGCTGTGGCTGGATGGCCACTGCTCACATACCTGGCTCACCAGTGGGTGAGGATGTGTAAGAGGGGACACAGCAGCTGCCAACCTCCATGCTGCACCTTGGGCATGGCTCTGTGCTGAACCTGCTGGGCCAGTGGTGCTTTTGCTTTATGCCAGTGTTTGCAGTCACCCCAAAGTACCTGTGCTTTTAATCAAGTAAATGCTTCCCAAGACTCTGAATTTGATTTACTAAGTTGAAGCATCTATTGTCCTATTATTGATGTAGAAAAGACTTTTAAGTAAAGCATAGGAGTAATTTTAAAAATTGGTTGGAAAAAAAGAAAGAAAGAAAAGGGTGGGTTTCTACAGCAAAATAATCACTTTAAAAACTCCCTGAATTGAAGGAATGGGTCCCAGACAGGTCTGACATATCTGACATAAACATTTAATTTCTCATCAGATGTATGTTTTCTGTGTTGGGTAGGACTGACATTTCCCAGCTGACTTTTCATCTACCTCAAATGTGAACTAGTTTTAAATTGCTTCTTGGAGAAAAGAAGGTTCATGAATAGACAAGGTAACAGAAGAAGCAATGGGAGGCATGTTTTCTAAATTAAATTATAAAAGTGCGCAATACAAAGAAATCCTTCTTGGATTGGTATGTAGCCCATGTATTGATTCAACTTTCAGTGCAGTGTGAAGCGTTAAAATGCAGTTCTAGCTGCAAAAAGTGTCAAAAGTGATCCCCACTGTCTGCATAAGTCTAGGGAAAGCTGAGATCTGATTAAACTCTAATTAGAATCGGTTGAACTCAGACTATCTTTGAGACTGACAGTCTCAAAGAGAGTCTGAGTTCAACTGATTCTAATCTGACTCAGGTCACACCCTATCTGCTAATGGGATTGCATACAGTGCCATCCTGTTGGCACCAGGCTGTTTGGCACGTCAGAGTCATGTATCTTCCAAATCTAATGGCTTTATTGATCATAAATGCAAATAAGTTTGACTCCAGAAACTGATAGATCTTACTAGCTTTAGAATGGAAAAGAAGGGACCTTGGATAAGATTTCTGAACCTTGTTTTAAAGGAATACAGATTTAATTTATTAAAAAGCATACTTTGCAGGAAAATATAGTAATGAAGAGGAAACTCCTTTTTTTTGTTTTTATTTGGAGGTTTTTTTTGCAGTATATGGATTAGAGTTCTGGCCACTGAGATCTGCTTACTGAGAATTTTCAAAGGATTTATTTCATTAACAGGACAGGACCAACTGAATATTCCCTATCCAGATTTTCTATTTAGATTCCCAGCATTCAGTGTGTTATATAGCTTATCAAGCTTTCAGTTCTTGCCAGTATGATGCAGCTGATATATCAGTAGTCTTTTGGTTGGTTTTCCTGTTTCTGTTTGGTACAGGGTAACGAATGTTCTGAAATAAGGATGAGGAAGAGGAAGGTCGTGACTGAGCATCCTAATTTTGGCACAGGAGTTTGGTTCCAGAAGGATGACTGGAGTTAGCTTAGACACCTGTTAATTTTAGTCATTAGATTTGACTCATTGTTATGCTTCTCTCACACATCCAATAAATTCTTAGCTAAAGCTGAGTTGAATTGATGTAGGTACTGATTTTGAAATGTTCAAGGGGAACATGGCTTCCCATTTTCAAAATCATATTCCTGCTGCCTTAGTAATATATTAAAGCAATGAGAGTATTTGGTGTCCAAAATGGATCAGATATGAAATGGGCAATATGAGTCTAACAAAATAGATGAGAGAGCATTGAGGCCTGTCATGATATGTGGAATGTGATAGAAGGCAATTCTAAGTAATTTACTTTTTCATTGTCAAAATAAAAAAGAATTGTACTGGCTTGGGCATGTCAGTAGACGTGTCTATCAGAAGAGAGAAAAGAGGAAGTAGGATCAGAAATAGCTGCAAAATGCATTTTCCCCACAGATCTCGACTTGCAGATTAACCTGAGCAGGAAAAATATCCCAATATTTAAGAATAAACTGCGCAAAATGAGCTTGTTCATGTTTTGCCCATATCCTAAAGCATTTATACAAATAAGGATATTTTCCCAACTCCTCATTACAGCATTTTTTATAAAAAAAATCTATAAGTTTTTCTTGTCTGTCCCCCACCGTAGGAGCCTTATGTAAAGTCATTTGATGATAATAGACATTTGCTGTGAATTAGGCTAAAAATATCTCCTAAGCCTTTATTAATTTCCTCATTTAAATACTGTCTGCTTGGGAATAGTTGTTGAGCTATGTAACTACAGTGCAAAAACAAGTGATTTGTTCAAGACAGCTTAAGCAGCCTCAGATCCAGCTGATAATTGGGCAGGAGAAGTCACAGTGACACTCTGGACACACTAGGCTCAAGTGAAGGGTGAAGGTCTGTAGCTTTATGTGCCTAGGTGTTAATTCTTAATGTGCACATAAAGGATGATTTACTTACATGTCTCTTTCATCTGTGCTTTATAGGTAATAATTTAATACAAATCATTGAATAAATTGTAGCCATTTTCAAGAATTCTGGTAGTCATTTTAAGTGAGTGATTTCTCTTCTATAAATTTGAAATATTGTTCTGGAATAGCCTGTATACAAATATCTGTATTTGTACCATCCATGTTTGTCAGATCTTACTCTGTGCAGGCATTGGTGTCCTGCTTGGACATCTGCTTAGGTAACTTGTAGGATTAAATATAGGCACTGAACCTTTAATTGAAAAATAATATATATTAAAAAAAATACTAATTAACAGCCTATTCTACAGAATAAATTATGTGATATCCCTGATACAACCAAAACAAATCTTCTGGAAATGAAAACATCACTGGAACAAAATGAGGCAATTCAAAAGCAATTAGCAGCAGAATTGCTTGTCCTTTTTTATTTGCTAATAAATGCTCCCACCCACTTACTAAGTGGTTGCAGCCTTTCTGTAGATCATGGCAAGCAGGTGAGGAGGAGTGGTTCAGTTCTAACAAAGTAAAGAAGTGAGAAAAGTAGTTGAAAGTAGTCTGTAATTAGTCGCATTAGACTAAAATACCTGAATCTCAGTTGAGGTTCTGACACTGAAAGTATTCCTTCTGTCTTAAAAATGTCTTTATCCTACTCCTCTGCAGTTTTGTGAGGTGTCAATGTCTGAAGCCTGTAATGCACTTAGACACTTAGATCTACAGGTCTTGCAGTCCTGTATTCGTGCAAGAGGGCGTGTGAAGTACTACTTATATGGTGCAACCTTAACACCAATAGCAAAACTAAATTTTTACTATAGGTGTATTTTTTGGCTTTTGGTTGGGTTTTCCCCCCTCATATTCTTGGTACCTAACTACCTGGAGTCCTGTTGACCCACTAAATTTCTCCCTGTCTAGGGAAAAATACTCTTGTTCCTAAGTGAAAATTGACACTATTCAGTAATCACTACTCGATGGACATAACTGTTGCTGCAAAAGAACCATTAAAACCTTCCCCCAAGGACTTATCTGTAATTTTACAGTGCATCTTTTAATTCTCTGCGATGTTCCAGGTCGTTACATATTATGTCAGCTACACCACTCTAATATATGGAAATAGGCCCTTGGTGGCCCATGTAGACACTCCTAAGGACATGAATTAAACACAGTTTTAAAAACTGGCCAATGGTCTCTTTGTGTGCCGTGTGTGTGATCTACTGACATCAGAACTGTAGGGAAAAAAAGAATAATTCAGTCCAATTATACTTATTACATTTTTGCAGTCATATGATGGTACTTTTTGGAATAAAAAGCAAAACCTGAAACCACTTGGGATAAGATGATAGGTTTGTTGGCAGCAGTTTTATTGTTTATTTTAACAGCTACAGGAATCAGTAAATCAAATTATGTTTAAAAAAATTGATAAAAACAAGAGTAAAAAGTTGGATTCTTAGGAATGAAATTATAGGTCAGTACTAGGTATTAATTGGGGTCTTGTGCCATTAATATTGTAGTCAGCTTCTCCTCTGTGTGTTAAATATAAAAATTGACTTGGGTGATGGAGTAGTGAAGTACAGTTCAGGACTTATTAGTAATAAAGATTTATGTAAAATCAGGGATAAAAACTTGGTGAGATACTTCCCAATCACTGACACCCAGTCCTTGTTAGCCTGTTTGTCAGGGATTGAAAATGGTATTTGGCTAGGAAAAAAAAAAAAAAAAAGGAAAAAAGGAAAATACAGCTGCAGAGATAAGCCCTAAAAGTCAGAAAGAGCATTCATCAAGTATGACTGGGGAGCATATGATATTTATGTTGTTATGTATATATATGTGTGTGAATATATTTGTGTTGCTCGTCACTCATGATGAATATGAACACAAAATGGAATTAGTAGTGTTTTCTGATATGGCTGCACAGTTGATTGAATTGTCCTGTGTGTTTCAAAGCTATTTTTCGTCTTTTTAAATCATGTTTTCGAATACTTTGAGACCCACTGCCTATAGGAAGACAGATACTTTTAAGTACTTAAGAACAGGGTTCCCATTTTCCATTGAGTTGAATCCTGAAAGATTTGGTTTTTAAAGTATCCATTCATGAATCTTGCAGTCAAAAGAAAGGGGCAGGAAAGGGGGGTAAGCCAGTTTCTTATTGTTTCCTTTTAAATGCTTTTACACAGCCCCTGGAGATGCTGGTCAGGTGAGGATATGCAAACATATTTGCAATTAGTATTACATGCATTGGATTGTAGATGCAAGATAAATGTTGTGTGGACAGTCTCATTCTCACTGAAATTTAATATCTCTTATATTACTTTCTGTTTTACTAGTAGCTATTATACCTATATACATAGATACATAGATACACAGCACATTTTTTACACTGCAGAATTTTTTGTTTTAAAAAATCTGCTGTGGACATCACAACCTACTGGTGCACTTCGCCAACCCCATCCCCTTATTGCCACAGGTTGAAGCATTATGACCTACCAACTATAAATAATGGTCATTTGATAAAATTAAAAGCAAACTGAGATATTAGTGTCAGAGTGTTAGTCTAGCCAATGGTAGTATAATACATTAGCATAGTAGACATAAAGTGTGAGGGCTGTATTTTGGAGCTGCAAGATTGTATGTGTTATTTGTTTGTGTTCTGCCTTTATTGACTGTTGATATTACAGTGATATTTGAAAGAATGTCAGTAGGGTAAAATTACATACTTGGATACGTGTCTCTTACTCTGTCCTAAAAATAAGAAAGGGACAGTTTCTCATTCTCTTATTTGTTTGTGGCACTGTTTTAAGCCTCCAAGATGCATGAGGGGAGAGAGAAGGTAGAGACACAGAGGAGATTTTGGCTACATCATTCTCCTTCTGATGAGCTTAGCAATTGCATGTGCTTCCAGCTCTCATGGGAAATGTTTTAAAAAATAAAATTATTTTCTACAGCTGTTTGATAGTGGCTCACCTCTCAGAGAATGAAAGGGGCTGTGTTACCAGAAGTAAGGAGATGCATTTTGCAAGAGCACTTTGTGGCAAGTAGCGAGCACGTTACAGCTGCAGTGGGTCAGGTTGTTCTGGATGTGCTTCCCTGAGGCACAGATCTGTGGCACTTACTTTGAGAGATTGCTTGGTATGCTTTGTTTTTTTAAACTGAGGATCTGGTGAATGACAGTTTGTTTTGAGACCTGTTCAGGGAGTAAGGAATGGGAGAATGTCAGCCTCTTTGACATCAGGAAAAGGAGAACCCAAAAAATTCTTTAAAAATAACAAAAAAAAAATCAACATTTTTATAAGACTTGGTCATGGATAGAGATGGCCTAGTGCAAGTTCTCTAGAAAGTTTTAGCAACTGGTGCACTCAAGACATCCTGGGCAATGGTGGTAACTGCAAAGCAGCAGGGTTAACCCATAATGATGTAGTTGTGGATTTGCATGGAGGAGGATTTTTCCCTTACTCATTCTCTATTGTGGTGGGCAAATCATGGTTGTGTGTACCACATCTCTTTGATATGCTACTGAAATAGTTTCTGATGCATTTTAGGGAAGGTCAGGTTGTCTGCAGACAGAAAATAGAAGAAGATATTAAGAAAAGGTGAGCAAACATTCCATTACTAGCTCTGGTGAAGATCTTTCAGAGCAGAGTGAAGAGGAAAGAAACTGCATATTTGTGAGCTTTTATTTTTTTGCTAGAAAGGAAAAGGTATCTAGTAGATTGTCTAATGGGAAAAAAGGCATAGAAATTAAATGGTTTAATAGAAATCCTACAGAGAGGCAACGAAACTCTTTGCATTCCAGTCTGTGTGGATAAAAATTTCTAATAAAAATTGAGTTAGGTAGTAATAATCTGTGTCTAGTATTCTATTATGCTTCTTGCAGCTCACTTTCATGCTAATTCTTAATTGTCTCCCTGTTTGATTGTTTTTAAGGTGTGACTCCTGTTTTAGGACAGGGAGAGTTCATTTTTTGTTTCAGTGTTTTTTCAAAGTTGCATGGATAGTAATCTATGCTTTATTGTAAAGAAAGAAAGAAACTTAATAATTTCTGGTCTGTGCAATAGGGTTTTTTACTGACTTTTCCCGCCTCTTTGGATCTGGGAGTAATTCTGCTTATTAAGACTCCATTTGCATTTATTATTTCTATTGACATTTTCCTGTGGGAAATTAGCCATCTGACTCACAAAAGCCAGAGGAATGGGAGTTTTGGGCTCTTACCTTACTGCTTTGTCTTGGTTTGAAAGACAGGTGTCTGCTAGGGAAGAGCATTCCTTGGATTGGAGAACATAAACCCCCTCCCGCCGAATTATTATAATTTTGAAATTAAAGGGCTCTCAGGCAGAGATATGAGGATAGGAATAACAGTTCTTCACTGGTATGTATAAGAAGGCAAACAAACCAACGACGACTGTGGAATTGGTACCAAGCAGAGCAGGAGCTCAGTCCCAGCCCGGCTGCGGCTCTTCCCCCTGCTGCAGTTCCCGTCTCAGCCGGCAGGGGCGCTGGCGGCTCCCGGCGGGCAGCGCCGCTGCCATGATTCCCCCGCGCCTGCAGGGGGCGCTGTGGCGCGGGCCGGGGAGCGCGGGGATGGCGGCTGGGCCCATGGGGGAAGGGATGGGAAAGAGAGGCTTTGCTTCACCAGCCCTGGGGCAGCCACGGCCCCGCTGCTCCAGCAGGACTCGGGAACAGCAAGCTGCAGCGGCAGGGTGTCCCGGCAAGGCAGGGGTGCCGGGTCCAGCAGCAGAAGAAGAGGCAGCTCGTGGCTGAATTATGGCGGTGGTAGCAGCGACCTCCTCCTCCGAAGCCAAGAGTGAGCGAGAGAGAGCAACTGCCCCCCGCTCTCCTTTTACCTGCTTCTAATGTCGCGGTGTCTCTGTCCGTCTGAGAAACTCCCAAAATCCAGAGGGGTTCCCCCTTCCCCGTCTCAAGTCCCCAGCCACCAGTGCTCGTTTAGCAACTCAATGGGAAAAATTCCACAGGTAACAGGTAAAAGAAAACCCAACCCCCAACATACTTCTGTAAGAATTATTAAATAAGCTGCAATCATAAAACTTCTTGAAGAAGGTTGTTTTGACTTTCACATTAGTTTTAACTCAGGTAAAACTTTTTTCCTCCAGAACAGTGAAAATACCTTCCACTCAGTTTCCTGGAATAGACAACTAACAGTAATATTCTTGGTTGGTGGCATTTTTTGAGAAAGGAGGATTTTGAAGAAATCAAATACATAGGAACCATGGATTAAGAACATAAGAAAGTGACTGCAGTTTCTGTGTGAGCTCATTATCCTGAGCCTAGCTCCTCACTAACAGAGGGAGGTGGAGGTTTTGTCAGCATCGCCAACATCCCTATGGAAGTTGGTTTCCAGGAACCAGCAGTTGCTGGAGGTTGGCTTCTACAGATGTTTTGGAGGAGGGGGTTGCTATCTTCTATGACCCACACATAGGTCACCCCAAGGTCCTGGGGTGAAACAAGACACTGTTCTTCCAAAGATAGGCACTGGGCTACTGCAGTTGTTACTCTGTTAAGGCGTGTAAAAGTAGCATGGGGGCAAAGTTCATATTATTTTACCTATGATAATTTGTATTTCCTTATTTCTGTATTTTTAGATGCAGTATTACTTGCACAGTTAGTGCATTGAAGCAGTGCATACTTTGTGAAAAAAGATATTCCCTTTTTTTCTCTAGGACATGTAATTTTCCCAACCAGAATAAGAAACATGTTTGGCGAAATATTTGAAAGTAACACTTTCACATTTTCAGTGTGATTAGTGAAGCAAAAAGACTATAAACTCTGGATAAGTGGAGGAGATGTACTAAATCTAAACAGTGTTGTTTGTTTCATATTGCTGATCATGCTCATATTGTTTCATTTTCTGTAAGTCTTTTAGTATTTTAGCATTCTCCCTTTTATTTATTTCTTTTGAAAGGGAGAAGTGAATGCTGAAAGACAAGGATGCATTTATCAGTGATAAAATTATGAAGTGCTCCTCTGAGTTCTGCCATTTAATATAGGTAGTATTTTCTAGAGAATAATTATTACTTCAGAGAAAGGTTGGAATGAATTCGGTCTAAAGCTGAGGTTATTGTAGCAGAAGATTTTACTGCAGTGCAATGTGTGCTTCTGCAGGATTTAAATTATGATGATGTTATGGCTGAATTTTGACACAGTGACAGGATAGTAGGAAATGCTATCTCACTTAAGGAGCAATTTATAGAGCTACATATATAGCCACATAGTAGAAGATGGAGTGGAACTCTGCAGCAAAATTCTGATTCTTCTGTGACAGAAATCTTTTCCCATGAAAAAAGAGCCCAATTCTCTGGTTTTCCACGACTCTTCTCTGTCGGCATGTAGATGGCACAATAGGCTGTACTTCAGCAGAGAAATGCAGAACATCTTCCCAAGAAAGATCAGAGGCGTATAGATTTTAGTTTCCTCTTAAAAATCTGGTATGCTACTTTTACCAACAATCTCAGCAGCAACAAAACTTAATGAGTTGAAGTTTTTGTGGGGGTTCTGACTCCCTGTGTTTTATCAGCTAAAAAAGTTTTCTCCTGTCTTGCATTACATTTAGATAATGCTTTAGTATCATCTCCTTCATATTCTTCTATTATGGTTATGCCTTTCATCTTTGACAAATATACTTAGTGCTTTCAGAGAGCACCATACTGTCTAAGGATTGCACACTACAGAAGCAGGGGGAAAATATCTACATGTCATTTGATAACAAGTTCCAAATGGAGTAAGAAAAGTGAGCTGTTGGCACTTAGGTTGGAATACTCAGGAAATGTTAAGGAGTAGTTTTAGAAGAGAGCATATTACAGATTCTGGGTAGCATGTGTATATTGTTTAATCTCAAATAGAGACATCAAAGTCAATAAAAGAGCTGTTCGTTTTTTCCTATAATACCACACTGAGACTCTATATGCTGTTTACAGTTGGAAGTTTATAGCTGATTTATGGTTGAAAAATTCAGTAGCTGAATTCTTAGATTTAATGTTGAATTTTTAGAAATGCCATTATTCTTTGGAGTTTCCTACAGCCAACTCTTTACCTATGATCACTCAAGGGAAGCTTTTCTTTTCTGTGAATAAGCAGAAGGAGGAAAAATTCTGTAAACTCTCTAACTAGCAAAAAATTTATTTTATTTAAAAGTAGACCTGTTAGTATGTCTATCAATCTTGACATATGTTTAAATACAGTGTTACCATCCAGGAGAGAGATTTATCCCACTGATGTTTTGTTCCCAGAATTTCCAGGTGTTTAAAATTGGTTCTGCTGGCTGCTGCTCTCACAGATATTTCCAACTGTCATGCAGGAGGACTTTTTCCAAGAAGCAAAGGTGAACAGTGGGTTTAGCTGCAGTACATTATTTCAGTAACTAATTTAGAGTTCCTGACTACCAGTCACCACATACAGAGAATTCTTATAAAGTCTTGATAAAGAGAGTCAGTCTGTTGTCCCTGTGAGCTCTTTGAATTGCTCATGATGCTGTTAATGGGGAGTCAGTCAGCTTACACATACACAAATCTGAAGCAGAATTTCACTCTGCTTTCAACAAGATATCTGCATACATTTAGAGAAGGAATTAGATTTTGTATTTTCCTGGGCTTCAGCTCCTTTTTTGACTTCGAGGATCATGATCTGTTACAGCTAGAACAGGACACAAGGGTGTTGCAGAGTTCTTGTACTACCACTCTACTCAGGAGAGCTATCTGAAATTGTCACCCTCTTGCTCATTTCTGTGCGTCTGTAAACCCGTAATTACAGGTCAGGGCTGCGTCCTTCCAGGGCAGAGACAAGTTTCTCTTACAGATTATTCTCCACAGCTTTGCAAAGCCTTTGTAGCTCCAAGAGGGAATTGGATTCTCTCTGTCTCCACATGTCATTAGTGTTGCTTTCGTGTCTTCCAGTGCTGTTTTTCCTTCACTAGTGATGTCAGAACTGTTTAAGTTGCTATTTTGAATTTCAAATCCCACTTGAAATTGTCAGAAAACCAAAATCTATAGGATTTTGGAAGACTGTTCCATGCATAAAACTGAAAAATAAAACCTACTAGCACTTCTGGGCAAGTATTATAATATGGGGGGTATTCTGTTTAGCCTCACTTCAGGTTTGGAAATGTTTAAAAGTTCTTTATGGCCTTAACATTTGGCCTCTGAAAGAAGTAGTGCAAATTTTCAGCTCTTATTTCAATCACACCCTCCAAAGAGGTGAGCAGATTTTCAGCTTTCTCAGAGTTTATCTGAATTATTTTGAGTTATTGACAGCAAACTTTACTTTTCCTACAAGTCAGTTGTGGTGTAGATTTTTTGCAGTGTAGCTGTGCTTAACACATGAAGTTTTCTCTAGGCCTACTTCATAATATTTTTATTTAGTCAGTTTAGTGATGCTTCAAGGTTTGATTTTTTTGCTTCATAATCAGCCTACATTCAAAATATAGTTCATAAAAAAGGAAGATGAAAACTCATTTTCATTGTTAGGAATCATAAAATATCACAAGGTTTCTCTGTCTTTAGCAACAGATGAAAAGATGAGTGTATGAGAGAGTTCTGTGGTGTGTTTCATTTCATGTGGTGCTTCTCTGAGTCTCTGTTATTGTGTATCATCCCTAATGACTGCAGAGCCTTGAGTCACAGTGTTGATTTTTTAAAAGCTTTCACTTTTTCATTCTTTGTTCTCAAGGTTACATTATGCAAAACACAATGTTATATTTTTTGTACTAGTACAGACTGTATAAAAATATTTTTAATCCTGCTGTGAAAATTGAAACAGCTCTGCTCTGGGGAAGAGGCTTTGGGGCTGTTTCAAGTGTTCCCAACTTCTAAAATGAACTGCTGCTTCTTCTGTCTGAAGAGGTGTGGGTCATGTCTCTTGCCTTTAAAAGTATTCCAAGGTGGTAATACTTGCACTCCCTTGCTTTGGTAATTTGATTTAGCTAATCACCATGAATTGCAAACCACTAAGAATTATCCAAAGGTAGTTTTGTTCTTTAAATAATTATGAAGATGAAAGAGAACTTCTTCTACTTTACTATAAAGTGAGAAGCCAAGCTAAAAATATGAGGGAGGTACGAGGAGAGGAAAGGACAGACTTCTGATTTCATTTCAATGGATTTGCATTATGGATAAAAAGGAGCAAGTTAAATTAAATACATTATTCAAAAGTTCTGCTTTGACTTGATTAAATCCCTGCTCTACCAGTCGTTTTCCTTACCATGCCACTTTTTCTTCTTTACTTTCTGGTGAGGTGGGGCATTGTGTCTTTTAATGTTTTGCTAATGTTCTCCACAGAGCTTTTATCCCAGCTGTCTGTGGCCTTTGGCCCCTCTCCGGTTTTTTGCACCAAAAATCCTCTGGAAATGTGTGAGAATTGTGAGTTCTTCACTCCATAAGTGTGAACAGACTTTGCTGAAGGCACCATGGTCTGGGGATTGTCTCTGTGTGGAACTCTTGGATCTGGTAGATTCTGGTAGGAAGTATTTAGTGCAAAGAAACCTATGAGAAGAGTTAAAAGTCAACCAGGTTAACTTTTACTACAACTCTTTTGTGCATTTAAACCTTGACTGTATGTCTGTGCTCTGCCTTTTCTTCTGTGAACTACTGAACTACTGAAACTCTTGTAAAGTTCCTGACTATAATATACAGGTAAGTATGGAAATACTGAGGAAATCAAAATAACAAATGTCTCCACAAAAACCCCAAACATAAACCAACGCAAAACATGGGCTGTAATTTTTTCTGGTCTCACTGTACCCTTCTTGAAGTTTGCCCCAGAATAATCAGTTGTACATTGCTACTGGAGCAGGGCAATTTCTTTGATTTTTTTCTTTAAATTTAAAAATAAGGAACCAAGTATGAACTCCAAAGAGGTTTTTTTACCAATATTTGCTTCTGCTTGCTCCATTTGCATTTGCTATCAACACACATGTATTCCTTAGCAGTCTGATTTTGTTAAAAGCTGGACGCCTTTCACTGAGAGGCACAAAAAGAGTCTTTTTCCCCGTGCTTTTGTCCAAAAAGCTTTCCTGTGAAGCATCTCTGGTAACACACACTGATTAAAAACATAATTTCCAAAGCAATTCTATGAGTACTCCTGTATGGAATGAAAAGAACTTGGTGCCAAAAGATGTTCCTTTCCTCAAAGAGACCAGTAAGACAGGACAGTAAGCATACTTATGGAGATTCTTAAGTGCCTTGCAGAAATAGTTGCTGCAGTCAATTTTGAGTGAATTTTGACCAGGCAACTGTAATTTTCTGCAGCTAATGAACACTTTTTAGGTATTCAAGGAGAAGGAATAAGATCTATCAAACAGACAGAGTTGTCTGAAGTCTTTTTATCAGAACAAAGAATGGACAACAAGTTTTTTGAACTGTTACTGAACATTCTAAATATCTACTGTGAAAGGCCAGTAGTAAACCTCATACATGAGACAGGATTTTGGGAAGAAAACTGTTGGTCACCCAATCTCTCATTAATACCTTGGAAAGACATTGATCCTGTAATGTCTTGGTGTTTGCATGTGCTGTAGGCACTCTGTCTACTCCATCTTGGGTCCCATTGTGGAGATCATCATCTTAGATTTTCCAATTTGAGCTAATTCGTTTGGTCAGCCTTTCAGCTTGAAGAAAGCTTGTACAAATGGCTGCTGCCCAATTCTCTCATTTTTTTAATGTTGTGGAAGCAGGCTCCCCAGGTGCTTTGGCCAGTCAGCTAGGCTTAACACACAGCAGAAAATGCTTGTGTCAAGGGGAAGCTGTGCGTGGCCACCAGGCTGGGATAACCTCCCTGGGACAGCATCAGTTACAAGCCAGCAGCAGACACGGTATCCGAGCAAAACCAGGCAGAGCATCACTTATGTAGAAATCCAGTTTCTTCTTTCAACAAAGTGGGATCAAGGAAAGATTGGAACAAGGCTCATTAGCAATGTCTTCTCTCTCCTTCCCAGAATTACAACAACAGCTGCCTGTATGATGGACCTGAGGAGGTATCCGCTGGATGAGCAGAACTGCACGTTGGAGATTGAAAGCTGTAAGTACTTCTGCAAATGCTACTTTTTGTGTGCTCAACCACTTTAGGGGTTTTATTTCTGTCGGGTTCTGGTTTTTTCAGGTTTTGTTCAGGTTTGTTTTTTTAACATGCTACTACCCCAGTTGTCTTTCTGTCTAGTGATCTTCATAAACATATGCAAAAAAAATAGCTTTCCAAATGGATTAGTAATTTGTGGCACAACGATAAGCAAATGTTTTTCTGTGTTTTGATGGACAATTTAGAGCTTTAAAAGTCTCATTCAAGTGCCTTGCTGGAGTTCATGTGAGGAACACAAGGATTATTATCAGTTCTTTATCTTCCTTTACTGCTGAACTGTGTGGCAGCTTGTTTCCATTTATAACTGAAGGCAAGAGATTAGAATTGTTCTTTAATAGGTGCTTTGTGGGTTTTTTCCTAATCACTGTGCTGTAGTTAAACTTTCAAGGTATGTAAACAGTTGTTTATATATACTGATTTAATGGCTGGTGTCTATTGAACTTTTTATGTAGATAAACCTTGTGAAGTAAAACTTCTCTTCTGTGTAAAAGATTCAAGATCACTCTTATAATGACATAATCAAAACTTTCAAGATAAGTGTCACATTTTAATATACAGTACACAAGTATGTGTCTTTTTAAAATAAATTCTGTATTATGAAATATGTGGGATTTCTGTGTTGAATTTGTACTACTGTCTGGTAAGAACTTGATACAGCTGAACTTCTGTTTGAGAAAGCATTTAAGAATATGCTTTACATTTGTGTTCAAATTTCATTCATTTTACTGGAATTTACAGATATGCTAAAATTCTTGTGACACTGTTGCCTGAAATAATTTCTATGCATAAGTAGGCAGAATGAGACTATCATTAAAATTCTGTGTGCTGATATTCACAAGCAGCAAATGTAGTGATGGGCTCTGCACTGAGTGGATAAAATCTAGCTTGTTTGCGTTTGTTTTTTTTTTTTTTTGTAGTTTTTGTAGTGTAGAATTTCCATTGATAGCATTGATGGCCAACAAGGTCTTGCCATCTCTCTGCATTGCTGAGATGACTAAATCTTATTGGAATTCACAAACTAGATATCCCTCCTCTCATCCTTCCACAGCATACCTGAAAAATATTTACAGGAAATACCTGTCATGTTAGTCCTTAGGCAAAGCAGAAAATTAAGTTGTGTGTCTGCTTTTCAATGAGAGCACTTGTTCTCATTCAGACTTACAATGTGGGACTTCTAAATTAAAATTTCCCTTTTATCTGATTTAGAGTAGAGGTTTGATGCAGATCACTTATCTTTCAAGAAACAATCCTAAAAACCGAGGTATTGAGCTGTCAAAGTTGTTGTTCCACTTGGTATGAAAATTTAATGCTCATTATATCATAGAACGGGTGAAAGTTGAATTTAGCATAGAAGTTGGGATGCCTGGAGCAGAGGTCATTTGTAGATTTGTGAGCTCTGTTGCAGCATCACAAAGGTAAAATGGATTTAAATCAGGATACTACGTGTAGCCAGCCTATTTCATTGCAATAATAGTCCATTAAAGAATGGTTATAAAGTAACACTTCAACAGTGTTTTGAAGCACTTGTCACAGTACTTTAGAAAATGTTTGGTCTTCATAAACATCCTGATAAAAACCTGCCTGTCTACTCTTCATGAATCACTTAAAGCAAAAATGCTGGGAGGTAGATGGCAGGGTAAATAAGATTGAAGGTGACTTTCCAGGTCGTTCAATGCAAGTGCTGAAGTCATAATCACTTCTCAAAAGTGGTTAAGCTGCATGCTTGGAGAAGGTTGGTTTCTTGCCCTACTGATCCTGTTGGATGCCTGTTTCACCACTGCTTTCTTGTAGTAGTTAGATACTCTATAAATTCTATTCCAAGCGTTTTCATGCCTATGAAGGCATGAAATTAGTACTCACTGCTTGGGCCTAAAATTTTTTTGTTTTTAATGCAGCGTGTTCTCTGGCCCTCCTGGGACCTTCACAACACATTTAATGAAAACACTTGTAGTTTCTCATAGACTTAATTTCATTAAACTGAATATTCCAGTCTTTTTTAGCTTTCTCATGCAGGAATATGTTAAGAGAAATGCAGAACTGGCATTAGTTCTTTATTGGGAATAACTAGTAAATTCAACAGTGTCCCAGATGAAATCTGTATTACACTATGGCATTAATCCAGCCTTTCTTCACAACTGCATATCACAGGTGAGAGTCTTTTCTGGAACAGTACAGCAAGGTCTTTCCCTTCCTTATTCATTTTCCAGCACTGGGTTCTTTCTAGTTTTTTGAGAAATTTTTTTGTAGAGTGCTAAGAGCACATGACTTGGTATTTCATAACATTGTTTACAGAAATCAGTGTTCTTAATATTGCTACAGTCCTCAAGGTTACACTCCTCAGTTCTTTTTATATTTGTTCTGATCATCCTTGGTCCTAACAATGCTGGTTTTGTTTCATTAGAAATTTCATCAATACACAAATACTAAAGAATATTAATGTCAAGATGGAAGAGCTTTCCTTACAGTCATTCTCTGTATTGAGCACCACTTTTCAGTGCAGTACAATTACCTATATTCCTTTTACATATCTTTACTAATTGTCTTAGTCTTATACCAAATACTTCTATGAAATCCAGTTCAGATGTAAGTTGTTTAAAAAAGGAGTTATTGTCAAGTCAGGTCGTTTGAGTTGTAATGAGAGATTTATATCCGGTTTCAATACATGTTAATGTCTCCAAAGTCCTTCTGTTCTTTTGCTTCCTTTCTTCCTTTCTTCCCCTCATCCTCTTACTCATGCCAGAGTTGAATGCCTTCTTAACTGCCTGGGCTACTTTTTTGTCCTCATGTCATAGTGTTTACTGAAATTCGTGGCCAACATCAAGTATTTGTTAACCTAGATTTGCAAAAATATAGACTAATTTGCAAATTAGAAATTCTTGTGCAGAAGAGTTGTATATAAAATATAAAACACGATATAGAGGGGGTGATACCATCTATTAAGATACAAGAGACAGGTTTTTCACTCAGGTTTCAGTCTAGGGCAGTCTTAGTGAGATGCTGAAAGTGTAAGAGAGGACTATTCCCCATTAGTTTAAGAAGTATCGGTTTTCAGAAATGAAATCCTGTTTTTTTTTCCATGTATAGCTAGTTGCACTCTGAGGTCCTTTAAAAACAGAAGTTTGTTGAATGTTCAGTTTTGCTAAGATGCTTCTAAACCTGTGGGCTATCATGTCCAAGGGGGTCTACTCAGAGGTGTTCTACTTCTCCCTTTCTTTTGTTATTCTCAAGCATACTAAACAGCAGGGCTATAGTACCAGAGGGAAACCAATTTTCCTACATATTAATTTTTTAATAATTCATTCTAATTCATTTTTTCCCCAACTTGCAGGCTACAGAGAGTTTTGGGTTTTTTTAGTTGAGTATTTACTTGACTCAATAAATACCTGTCTTTTCTGCACCCTACCTCTGCAGTTTGTATTGCTGAGTTTCTGATGATTCTTGAGAATGATTTTTATTTCTCTGCTGTTTCCTGCCTCTCTGGAATTGTAACTGCTGAAAGAAATATCTCAGCTAATCATTCATAAGACTGGTGAGAGCTCAAAGGCAATAAGAAGTACAAGGCAATTTGATGAATATTTCATATTCCTATAAACTAATAAAATATCATATTGCCCTTCCTCAGCCTAACAGAAGGTATTGTGATTATTTTGAAATTTTAAAATGCAATTATTCAAGATTCATCTGGTACATCTGGAACTTTGTCCATTTCAATTATGTGGTGCCACATAAAGACAAAAATTTACTACAATTCCTTCTTATCCTGCTTCATAATGTGTTAGGTCTGGCTATATTTATGTTAAAAAAAATTCAGTATCTGCCTTGTGACAGTGGATTTTTGTTTTGGGGTTCATTTTTCCATTTCTTTGTTGCTGTGGAACAAACAAGAATGCACTGAGTTTCTCTTTAGAAGCATATCCTCAGAAACACTTTCCATAGTGTATTAACGATGTGGAATTAAAGAAGCACATCAAAGCCCTCCTGTCAGGAGGCCTTAGCAGACAGGGAGCTCCCCATACTGCTGTACTGACCAGGGAACAGCACACACAGACAGGCAGGGAAGAATGCTTTGCTAATGAATGAGAAATAATTGTTTTCAGGACATTTCATTTATGTAGAAGCTTGGGGTGTTTGGAGCAGAAATCCTTAGAATTTTTTTTTCTACTTCATGACAAAACTACCAGAGAAGCACACTAGGTTAAAAATTTCTGTTCAGTAAGAGAATCTGGAAAAAGCCAGAAACAGAGTCAAAAGAGTACCATTTCTCCCTGTGGCAGTGGAGCCCAGTACCAAACACTTCCTAATCAGATCATCTGTGAAAGCTCATCAACAAGAGAAAGAGGAGTCATCTTTGTGTGCTCAAGGTGACTTTATGAGCACTTTTAAGTTGCTGAAAAGAAATCAAAGCAGCCTTTTGCTGAAGCTTTGAGTACTTTGCAGATGGCTGCTCTGGCTATCGATCAAAGCTGTAATCAGGTCACACGGGACAAATGGTAGAACTCCAGGAGCTGACCAGGCAAGGCTTTTCTGGGTTAGAGGCGAGTGTGTTTGATGCCAGGCAAGAAACCGATCCCCAGCAGCGGGATGTTCAGCACAGGGGGATACCATGGCAACACGTGACTTTCACCAATTGCACAGTAAGTGGAAAGCTAAACAAATGACTCTTGGGCCCCTGACAGCTAGCATTTTAAAAACTGTTAATTGTTTTTCTTCCTTTTATCAAACTTAATGTATATCCCATCCCCTTTGTCTCTTCAGATGAGTCTGTTTTGCATCATGGCCCTTACAGAGAGGATATTCCTCTATCAGCAGAAGGTGGTCTTATCAAAGTGCACCTTTTCATCTTGTCCATCATCTCTATATTCAGATTTCCTAATTTGGATTCTGTGCCAATTCAACCTGTACAGCACTGAGTGTGAAAGGGAGACATGGGCTGCTTAGCAAGCAGTGATGAATCCCACCATGTCCGTGGCTTCCTTTGGACAGTTACTTTGTTCTTTAGTTGTCCTTAGTAATTTCATCTCAAGTATGTTGAGAAGTGAAAAGGTATAATTTCAGTGGCATAATGCACACTGAAAATGAACAGGAAATCCTTGACTCCTCTTCAGTGTGGAGATAGGATGATTCAGGAAGAGCTAAAATAATCCCTAGATGACTCTTCCTTGTAGTTTGAAGAGGGGAAAGAAATTTAGACTCACCATCAGTGCACACAATCAGGGTGGGCTGTGTACAAGGGAGCCAGTGTTTGTAAGGTTTTATAACACACACCCCCACACCCACCTGGGGGTTGACACCTGTCCTTCAAACCAGGACAGGCTTTCAGACTAGAGCTCAAATAACACCTGAGATATATCACCCTACAGGTAGGCAAGAGGGAAGTATTTTCCTTTTTTCATTATATCTCAGTACATCTTTGCAGCATCCTCTGCATCCTGAGAGTTCTCATAGCACAGACAAGGTGGTGTAATGTTTGCAAATGAAGCAAAAATTGTACAGGAGCTCTGCAACAAATTCCTAATGCTTTCAAGTTACCAGGAGTTAAATCTAAAAAGGAATGCTGTATACAAATATCTAGTCTGTGCCTATTAGCCCCAGACCATACCAGCAACATAGATTTCTACAGAAGTAATAATTTTAAGTGCCTTTTTTTTTTAAATTAATCTACAGTTAAATATGGACAACATCTATAATCATATAGACAACCAAAATGTGAATGCTTTTAAAACTTTTCATACATTTTGTCTTCAGTTTGAACAAGAGTAAATTTTTTCTTATTACAAATAACCCTGCATTTTATCAAGGGATTATTGGAAACAAAACTGGCCCTTTTCAGAAAGTCCATATTCAGAAAGTATCAAATATATTTGCTAAGGTTTGGGAAAAGGTTACATGTCCGGGAAGGGATCTCTTACGCAGTAAGGTATTTTCCAAAAGAAAAGAATATTATTTCTAACAAAAGCTCTGATAATTTTATATCCAATAAATTGTGGAAGTATGGAAAGCTCATGGGTTAGCACTTTGCAGTCCTGTTTTGAGAAGGTACGACTTTTACACAGTAAATATTCACCTTTTTTTTGTTTTATTTTTTAGGATCTTATACTTTAGGCATTTTTTTTTCTGTAGGTCCGGTATTCCTTTCAGATGCCTTGTAACTGTTGACTTTTTCAAGAAAAAATAAGTATTTCTTAATTGCTATTGGAAAATGCAGGTGATATTGTTACATACCTTAGCAGAGTGTAGTGTATGATCAGACATTATGCTTTGTTTTCACAATTTTCCTTGGGGGCCACATGTGGTTAGGTCCTTCTTTTGAAGACTTTTTAGACCATTGAAAGGGATGGAGGTGGTACTGAAAGCTAATAATGGCTTATTCTTCATGGTATCAGGTTACTTAAGCAGTCTACTGTCTTTTTCAAAATGAAATAGCTTCTTCAACATAATACAGCTTTTATGAAACAGTAATATTTATCAGGTGCTGGAATCCTTGGATGTCAGGTCTCTTGCTTTAGAAGACAATGCAAACTGTGACTATCACACAGTGATCACATACCTGTGAAAAGAAGTTAAATACTTATCTACAGTCATTTTATTTCTTAAGATAGGGGGTTTTCCCCTTTATATATAACTACAATTCTCTTTTGTTCATCAATTGCATTAAAGAATGAATTCAATTTTTTTTAGATTAGTTTTTGAAACATCTAGGTGCAGGAGGGTACTTGTTTGAATCTGTTGTCAGTCTGATCTGTATTTGCCCTTGGTCACTGATGGCAGCAACTGAAACAGTTAATGCCAGTGCTCTTGCTAATGCTGTTCAGCTCATGCTGAATTACTTAAGTGGGGAAGGATAAAAATTAATATTTGAGTCACTGCAAAACCTAGACTCAGATGAAATTTGACTAGGTGTTTTGACCTGTTTACAAAACAGCAGCAAACAAAATGGAATCAACTCTTACCCTACCCTGGCAAAGTGTCCCTCGTTTCCCCACGGGCAGTATTTGGACTGGGGTGAGATGTGGCAATGCTCATTAGGTTCCTTCTCCGAAAAGAATTCAATTTGCTGCTTGAGGAGCAAGCCAATTGACCAGATTGGTGAGTGTGCTCTGTATTTGGGTCACTGATACTTGTCCATTTGTCCTACGTTTCTAAAATAGGAATTGGAGGTTCATCTCTCAAATATGAGCTTAACCCTCCTCAATGGCTCTTGTTAAAGAAAAGAAATATTCTCCAGTAGGGTTGTAATTTTTTTGTTTGGGTGATTTAGTTTTGGTTTTTTGCAAAGTCCAAGTTTACTTTTTTCTTACTGATGCTCAGTATGCAAAACATTACATCATTGGTCACTGAACAGGAAAGCAATTTCATTGGTTTTGTTACAGCAAGTAGAAGCCAGAGAAAATAACAACATCATCTTTAGTTTTGATCATGACATTAGATTTGAGTTGAGGAAGGGTTGACCTTTCAGTACACAAGCCTAGGAAATATTATTTTACTTTGGTGGAATAACAGAGAAGAAATTTAATTAGAAGCAGCATTGGCAAAGTTAAAAGTTAAAATCTTCTCATCCCTTGACCATGCCTTGCTAATGATGAGAGCTTTGTGAAAAAAGTGAATTTTGTTTTCATTTGCTGATGTTATTTGGTATTGCTAGTCAGGCTGATCAATTCCACCCGTATTTTGCAAAACCAAGCTACTTTCTTTTACTAGGTGCATTCCCATTTTCCTATGTCTTAGGTTTATATATTGAAGTCAAAGTTACTATTGCTTATGACAGTAGTCATTCATTTTAAAAGAGGTCAGCATTATATTATCCAACTTTTGGCAGTGCTAGGGGAGCTGTCCTCTGGCTAATTCTTCTACCTTCTATCCATCTGACACCACTATAGTTGATGTGGGAAAGTGCTACTGCAAATTTACTAAGATGTTGCATTGGTGTGCAGGTCTACACAGGGAAACTATTCTAGTTTTAGAAATGTTTCATACCCATGCCACTCGAGTATCCAATGTGTTTTTGACACACTGTCCAAAATTATTTGGATAGAAATTCAAGATATCTTTTATGTATGAAATAGTCTGACTCTTAGATAAACTTTCTCTTGATATACATTTCTTCTGAGCAAAAATGAAACATGAATAATAATGTTGTTACTCTAAGTAGCCTGAAACATGTTTTGTGAATGAACATTTGTAAAGAAATGTCTAAGTGGTTGAGAGAAATAAAGATTATAGTCTTTATCATTTATGTTGTAGTTATAAAAGAGTTAGGGTTTTTTTACCCTTTTTCTTATGCAATTATTAAGGTGTGTTTTCTTAATGTTTTTACATGAGTAAAGAGAAGTTACTATGTAGATTATAATGTACTTATATTTCAAGGTATACTTCAGGAATAATTCAGGATGAAAGGGACCTCAGGAGGTCCTTAGTCTAGCCCATTAAAAATGGTCAGCTCTGTGGTAAGACCAAGTTCCTCAGGGATTTGTCCAGTCTGGTCTAGAAAATGTCCAAGCATGAGATTGAAAAACCTCCCCAGACAACCTGTTCCAGTGCCTGACCATAACAGTGAAGAAGTTTGATTGAAGGTTTCTGTCTGATTTATCCTGACCTAGGATCCTACCTCTGTCTTACAGAGTCAGGAATAAATATTTACCATTACTGATCTGAAACAGAGCCTGAGTGCTGCATGACCTCCAATGTGAAAAAGTTATAAGTGATGTAACAGAAAACAATATCATGAGAATGCTCTGAATAAATCAGTACGTTGTACAAGTAGCCTTGTAATTTAACAAAGTTAACGATAAAGTTTTTCTTCCATGTATGATCTGGTGTGGTAATGTCTGTTCTGTATCTCTTTGTTCAGTTACACAGGTACTATTCTCATTATATAGATTGAAGTGTCTCTGTCACTTCTTGTTATGTTTAAAAACTCTCAAAATAAGGATTCTTTTCCCCTTGATAAAGATCTCAGAGTTTTCATTATGATGTTTGGCTCAGTAACATCTTCATTGTTATATGCATTTAAAAGGGAATTCTCTACATTCTATGACTGTACAACATACAAGTTGTCTTTATTGGGCATGGAGCAAGATATAATTGGTCAGTTTTGCAGGAATGTATTGGAAACGCAGAGATTTGGATCTTGTGGTATGTCATGCTTCTACTCCTCAGCTGCAGAGCAATCCACTCTGTCCATTTCCTCTCACACAAGCCTGTCTCATCTGGTAATTGATGTGCCACTGCAGCCAGAATTCAAGATGTTGCCTGAGCCCAGCCAATAATCTCACTTAAAACCAGGGTAATATAACAGAAAAAAACAATGTGGGAGTCAGTGTTTGGTCTATGTGGAAGAACACGTCTTTCCACTCTGACATGATGTGAGCTGGTACTGTGCAACATTGGAAATACCTTGTTAACAGTAGGAGTCTGCATTGCATGGAAGGAATCAACTACTCTGCTGAATCCAGGCACTTTATTGATGTGTGAAAGTTGATTATTTGAGTATTTGGTGGATTTTGCATAAACTTATGTGTCAGTTTCCTGGTAAAATCACCACTTTTTAGTTGGTTTTCTTAAACAGTTAATTCACAGTCATCATACATTAGAAGTGAATATCTGTCCATTATTAGACATAGCTTTATTCAAGGCGAACATACCTATTGTGGGCTGATATGGGAGCAAGTTTCATAAAAGCACAGCAGGCACCTGAATCTGTGTGGGAGCCTATCAATGAAAATCAGGGGAATCCAAGGAACCAACAGTTTGTTGGTGGAATAATCATCCCTTCAACAGCTGACTCCTGGAAAAATGATCTGCACCAAAATGTTATACAGACAACCTGAGTGATACTGAAATGCTGGTAAGTTACATTTTTGCTTGTGAATTAAGATTTTATTCCTTTGGGAACATTTTGTGTCTGGATGCTTGTAACCTGTTCCTGACACACAATCTGAGGAACATTCTGTAAAGGGGCAAAGAGCACAACAGTAGATTTTTTTCATTTCACCTATAGTCCCTCTCTAGCTTCTTTTCTTTGCAGACCAAAAATGAATAACATAAAGAGTAATATTAGTGACTCCTATTCTGTTAGAATTATTATCATAGGGTATCATACCAAGGAACTTCTCATTTTCCAGACACAGCTAACAGGAATGTGTAGAGGATCAGATGTGCATCAGAGTTCTGCAAGTGTAATGCCTTTCTGCTGTAAGTTGTTTATGTTGCTGTAGCATGGGTAGGTAGTGGTGGTACTGTGCACATGTACTAGTTAGAGTACTGCTTTCCTTTCCGGTTTCAGTAACAACTTTCTTCAAGTCCTGCAAGTTCCACAGCATTATAGGTAAATGCATGACACTCTTCTCTTGCAAAATCAACCTACTTCCTATCAAAGTTGTTGTCTTGCTGCCCAAGAAGAGCTATCTTTTACTTCTTTCTATTTTTATTTGTTGTTGGGAAAATGGTGCTAAAGAACTGGTTTTTATATTTTGCTATGATAGCAGAAAAGATGGCATCTCACTATGTCCAAAATTAGCATTTTACCTTTTAGTGTGCTATGTACAGCATAGCTGTTTCTTTTTTTCTCTTTTGCCCTTTTGATCTTTTTTTCTCTTCCTCCTCCCCAATCTTCTCCCCTCTTTCTCCCCCCCTTTCCCCTTTCAGTGACCCTTTATGTACTGCTGATAGTACTGTAGAATTGATTGTATAGGTGTGGGAAACTTGCTTGCATTATAAAAGTAAAAGGTGCTTGCTAAATATGCTAACTTCTTTAAAAAAATAAAATGGTGTTTTTAACTTTCATATCTGTGCATTTCATTATGAGTGTAATGGAGTTTTGAGCGCAGCAAAACATGAGAAGTATTTTAAATCTGCTGAGAGAAGATTACTGTGAGGTCTGAATGCCTATCAGCTAATTTTTCTATTTCCAATACAAAAATTATATATTTTAAAATATACTTTAAAAAGCTCCAACTTTATTTTGGATGGGGATTCTTGAAAGTGATAGAAATATAAGTAGTGTTTGTACTGTGCACATTCCTGTTAATTTGTGCTGCTGAGTGATCCATTAACTAACTTTTAGTCACTTTTTTTTGAAGATAAGTCTTTGTAACTGAACAGTGAGTTCCTAGTTCCACATATTTACATATATGCTAGCTCTTATTTGGCCTTAAACTGTACTCAGGGACACTTTGTTCTATGGCTGGATGCCAAATTGATTTTGATTTTAAGGAATTTTAAAAAAGATATTTGATAAATTAGGTCAATATGCCTGTTACATATGGTATGACCATAATTTTGCCGGACATTAAATTGTAAAAGCAGTGATGTAATTATCATTTAAGGATGATTTTCCTAGTTGTAATGGCCACATATGTACAGGCATTGTGACCTGTTTTCCTACTTTATATCTTAGAATGACTTGCTTTTACAGGGAGCTCTCTAGGATGATTAAAACTGCACTTTTTTTCTGAGTATGAAATTTGCTGTTGGAAGGTGAGCTTTTTTAGAAAGGGCTGGAGCACGTCTTTCCTGCTTGAGCATTAGCCAGCATCTCCCACCAAGTCAAGCTCCTCTG
>WBND01000314.1:0-36055 GCA_013398595.1 Tychaedon coryphoeus | reverse complement strand
TCATATTTACCTTCAGGGATTTGGATCATTATGGCAAATATTTTAGCCAGAAGATAGAAAACAGCTCACTAGGGAGACTCCAGCTGGGACTGAAAATACAGCCGTGTTGGTTCCACATGTTCATAAGTCTGGTCATGAGGCCTCTTGACCAGCCAAAAATTAACTCAGTCTGTAAAAAAGGAGGCAATACCTTGTATTAAGGGCAATTATAATTCTGCTATTATAAATATATATCCAAATTTCCAAATTTGCTTATGCATAATGGTTATTCTATGAGTGTCTGACCTTCGAAGAAGCTCAGCTCTCAGCTCAAGCGCTATCATCCCTAGTGAGTTGTTCAGAATAGATTGCAAACTGCTTCCATAGGAAGGATGAATGTAAGCCGTAAATAATTATGAGAATGATGATTAGGCAAGCCTTTTAGTTAGATCTTCCCTTATCTAAATTGTTTTTCCAATCATGATAAAAATATCAAAGTATGCTATAAAAATATCTGAACAAAATATCAGAGTCTGTTGCACAGAGGAAGATAATTAGCAGATAGTGTACATCTGTTCTTACAGATTCAAAGAAGGGCAGATGAGCTGATGTGGATCTCTGTGTACTTTAACCTGGTCTATTTTCAGCCCCTTGGTTGTCTTAGATTTTGTCCAGTGCATTGCAGCTGTGTGCAGAAGGCAGATCTATCAATAACTCAGTGTTATTTCCTATAGCATATGTGGTAAAGTTCTGGTTTTGTTTGTGATGGGAATGCTAACGTCAATGTAGTTTTCTGGTCAATACAGCTAAAAGAGATTCAGAGTCCAAAGTGGTCCTGAAGTTTGTTGTACCTCTTTTGAGTTGAGTGTTGCTGGTCTCTCATAATACCTGTTACTATTGATGTGTGGTGATACCCAGTCTCTAATAAATGGGTTTGTATTCCAGATTTTTGGGGATATATCATCAGTGTATGGAGTTTTACCCATGGAAGCATTCTGCTGTCATCCATGTGACAGAGTGGCTAAATGAGAGTTTTACTGTTCAGACAAAAATTTGCACAGTCTTTTCTTGATGGCTGCTCATAGATGTCAAAGGTGTGAGGTCAGTCTGCTCCAACTGCTGTCTGGACAAGGCAGGGTTTGGTGCTTTGTGGTGTCTCAAGGGGATCCTGCATCCTGTAGCTTTTTCCTAAATTTGGCATCAGTGCCTCAATGTACACAGCATGAAATCCTTCTTTACTGACAGTTCTCAGTCTATCAATAGAGCAATGTTTGACCATACAGCGTTACAATTAAGGGAAGAAATGCAAAAAGTAAATACTAATTTTTAAAATGTATCTGATTTTCAGAATAACATTACAATTTGGTTAAACACATTTAAATATAAGTTCTCTTCGGTTATAACGGTTTTTGATGAGAAAATTATTGGGTGTTATTTAATGTGTGTTATTTACAGCTAAATTACATATTTTTGCATTTTAAGTTTTTCAAACTAGTGCAAAAAGGCCTTGAGAAGTGTATGATCAGATAAATATCAGAAATTTGTTTTGGAAGAGTAGACATGCTGGCTTATGGAATGCACATGCTTGTGCTTCCATAAGTCTTCCTAATGGTTGAATATTTCATCTAGGGGACAGGGTTATTTATTTCATATCTATTTTTTACCTATCTGTATGCTCTGTATGACTTCTCTGAAAAATTACGATAGTAAAGAATGAAAAAGTTCTGTAACTTCCAGGGTTTTTTAAGAGAGAAAAGGTGGTCTACTGGAGTTGGTGCCTGTTCCAATATTCTCTTTTCTGAACATGAAGGGCTCTAATCTTCCCAAAAAAGGAACCCAGACAGTTCATTTGCTGCATGTTTGATGATGATGATTTGAGTTTCCAGGTTGTTAGAGTGAAATATAAAAATTTCTGAGAATATCCATTCTTGCTTATTATTGTTCAGTGCACAAAAGAACACTGACGACCACTTTTTTCTCATATATAAAAGAATGGTAAGGTGATCACAGGCCCCTTGAGCAATGAAAAACGTCTTGCACATATCTGTAAAATTCCACCTATCCCTAAGTTATCAAAATCTTTTCAAAGCTCCATGAAGTCTGCATTCAACAATTTGGTAATCCCACAATGTCAGGATGGGAGCCCAGCACTAAATTTGCAGTTGTTATCCATCTATTATAAACCAAGTTGACTCCTTTCATGTTCATGTTATTTACAGACATGCTGATTACTTGAATTCCTTGTGATTTGTGTCATAACTCCAGACAGATTACATGTCCTGTGAAGTATGACCATACATATGACCAAACCAGAAATATTTTTTTGAGTATTTTCATAAAAGGATGTCAGCCCACAGAAAACTGGCAAGTAGCCTTTATGGCAATGAAAGCAGTTCTGAGCTGTTTGGATCTTTGATTGTCATTGCCTTTTTCTGTGTTTTCTGTCACCACTTGCTTTTGTAGGAATAAAAGCATGTATGTCTTTGCATCCATGATCTGTTAAGTGGAGTAGTAACATTCCTCACTCAGAAATGTTATTTCTAGATTTTTCCTTATTGCCTTTAACGATCTGTCCTGGGCTGTGGCAAAAATGTCAAGAGTTAATGCTGTATATCTGCCCTGCCTCATTATGGGGAATGTCCCATAACTCCATCTCACTACTGCTGGTTCCATGCTGAACCTGATAATTGTTTTGTGAGTTGTTGTGTTTGAATCATCAATAAAGATTGTACTCCTTTCTAAACCTTATTATTCTTAATAATAAAACATGCACCAGAGTGTTTGCAAAGCTGGCAGCACAGTGAGACCTTTCACCCTCTGTGCCAGCTGAGGAGCCCTTGAGACTGCTGCCAGTACAATGGCACTATTAGAGGGAGTCTCCAGAAAAATCACCTCTGGGCAGTCACAGTAAGAGTTGGAAATGTTAATGATCTTAAATAAGCAACAGAATTATTTGCCCAATTAGTATTTTTAAACCTCTAGTCTGCAAAAATGGTCAGCTGTCTATATCTCCACCCTGCCAATGCAAATATGTCCTAATTTTGTGACTGCTTGGCCATTTTGAATCTAACATTCTTGTCCATGAGTGGATCCCATGTGGTGGTGCCTGGATGATTTCTGAACAGCAGAGTTGTTTGCTGGAGGCAGTAGATGTCCTATACTAACATTAATAAGGTTCCTGATGTTGTATTGAATGACATTCTTATAAACAAGGTGGGGAAACATGGATGTGAGAAAACTACATTTAGAAAATAACATGAACATGATTATTGAGTTTGCAGGAAGGAAACAATTTTTTATCAAGTCCTTCTTCACTGTTTTAATATAATGATCTGAAGATTATGGAACTTTTAAAACATTTGTGCAGCTTGAAAGGATAGAGTTAGGTTTTCATGGTTCTCACTAGAGTGGTGGCCTGACAAAATCAAATTCCCAATTTTACATCTAATACTGGCATCTCATAACTGGGAAATAACTAGGTGTAAATGGCAGCTCAGGGCAGGGGCATGGGAATCAAAACAAAATAAAAAGCCCAGCCTTGGGGAGATATCATGGATTGTGATGTGACACTGATTCCTTGGCAGCAATAGTAAGGCTGACATCAGGGTCTATAAATGGAAGTGCTGTTTGTAAAATAACTGAATTTTTCTGTTCATTCCTGTAGTGGCAATATGTGATGGTCAACCTATGTCCTTCTGAGGGCTGCACCTCAAGGAAGATTAGTATCAGTTAGAGAATATCCAAGGCATAGCAAGAAAGTTAACTCAAGTCCTAGAAAACATGACTTAGAAGAAAGAGTTGTTCTGGTTGAGGGGAATTTAAGGAAGAGATGTGTGAGTCTTGTAATATACAAAATGTACTACAGTGGAGGAAGATAATCTGTTCTCTATCCTGTTGGTTAGGACAAGAAGTGAAGATCTGAAATTGCAGCAGTGAAAGTTCAAAGTGGAGGTGATGGAAATGGGAAGTACAAAGATAACCACAGTGAGATGCGGGAATGGACTTTGATCCATTGTGGTCCACACCAGGAGGGCTGTCAAGACAAGCAGAAAACCATTTGACAGGAGCTGTGGAGATACAGTTGCCCCTAACCTTGCTGATAAATAGATTTTGCATGAATGATGGATACATCAGCATGAAATTACCATTGTACAGACAGTTGAATAAAACCCAAAAGTAAGGCTTGACAAACAGATGAAGAACTCAGTATGTCTTACTCAAAGATTGTATTTGTGTTTTCCTCCTACCAGTCTGAGGCAGACCTAGAATGGGTGTCTCTGAGTATAATCAAGATCATAAAGGTTGTTTTGATTTATTTTCTAGTAGAAGGTTGTCTACACTTTCTCCTTGTGATGGTGTGCACTCCTTCTTCAGGTGCATACAAGCATCAGCAAATAGCAAGTATACTGCTGTGCATACTGAGTAGTATTTGAGTATGCATAAATATGTTTATCTTTCAATATTTGCAGGCACAGGATAGGTTGAGCTTTAACAAAGGCTGTGACTTTATAAATTTGTCTCAGGTTTTCCTGTGGAATAGCTATGGGAAGTAATTATCCTCTCTATTACCTTGTGTGTGTAAATTCTGTGCTATGAAAATAGTTTAAAAGAATATGAATACTAGAGGTCTTGGTGGTTGGACTTTTTTTGGGTTTTTTTTCTGAGAGGGAAATTATTACCCTGCATCAGTTCTGTGTGTGTTTTCTTTGTTTCTGTTGCATATAGCAGTGAAAGAAAAACTCATAAGAATGTGCAATATTATTTAAAATATCCTCAGGAATTTACAGTGGCATTGCTGGATTTTGAGCAATTTCAGTTTATCAGTATTCCTGGCTTTTAGGTGTTCATGACATTGGCACTATTCTGTGTTGCTGTTTAAGAACTAATGTATTTCTGTTACTTTGCTTTGCTTCCTGTGTTCTGGAAATTAGTGGGGGATATTCACCTTCTTTTTAGGTTTCCTCAGATATTGCTACTAAATAGGAATTATTCTTTTGGGTATCAGGTATTGGTTCTAGCTAGTCCTAATACCTAAAAGGAGACCAGCCTGAAGAAGACATGATGATGATGATGTGGTTCCACTTTTCTTTACAGAGCTGACTCTGCAAGGGAGGGAATGATGTGCTGCATCATTTGAAGATCATGCATTGCAGCAAGTATTTCCAGGAATTTTCAGATGAACGTGTAGGAATGAAACAGAAATCTAATTTTAGATATTTCATGCCCTGCAACTTCTCATTATCTGTAGTTTCAAATCTGGAAGTTATCTTTATTAACCTAAGATTTTTTAAGAGAAAAAAAATTTCAGCCTTCAGCAAGAAGGGAGAACAATACATTTTATTCAAATATGCATATACCAGGGAACTCCACTGACAACATGCTTGTGAAATCTGTGATCTATGCTCTGTGCCATAAAGGGGAAAGAGCCTGTCCATTTTCTGTCTTCAGTCATCATCATTTTATGAGTGTTGTATTCTGTCCTGCTCCTTAAAGTTCTTTCTTGTGGTTAACCTTAGCAGGTTTAGTGAGTTTCATACTATTAACACGCTCCATCTAAACAGGTTGTAATAAAAGTAACAAAACGTGGAAGCAAAGTCCCACATGTATAAGACAAAGTGTTATTTTACACATGCGAACTATATTTTATACATGCTAAGTATTATTTTATACAGCTGAATACTTTTAAAACAATATGCAGTGTCAGAAGATTTTTCTTGTAAAATATTTTTCTTGTAAAAGGCATAAGTCAAAGAGCAAAATATTTTTTTTGCCTGTGCTGTGTTGTAGCATATGCTAGTGCTTGGCAAAAGTAGTGGCAGAAAGCATGTCAAACGACAGTGCTTAGAGTATTAAAGTTTTAAAAAAATGTCAGAGAAAACTGGAAGCTTGTTAATCCACAGAAATCTGTCATAAAGATTGTATTGTAAGGTGGTTTCAGCATGAATTCTAGTGACATATGGGAGCTTAAAATATAATCTAATGATATATCTCTATCGGTGAGATGTTTATGTAACATGATTGCAACAGAGATGTCTTTTCTTGTTAACTTATTAGAATAATGAAAGTTGCCATCTTTGTAGACCAATGCAAAGAATAAGTTTTATTCAAAAAAATCTTAGTGTCAGAATCAAAATGCTTTTAATTTCTCTATATATTTATGAATAAGAGAAATTTTGCATCTAGCTTGAAGCATGCTGAAGACTGGCAGCCTGCTCTGTGGAAATCTGTGTTGCTGCTGACTTCTGCTCTGCTCTGGGCATTAGCATGTGTACCCAGGAAAAAGACCTGATAGAAATACAAGTGAAAGACAAAACATTGTTCAGAGAAAGCTCTGACAGAAATAATTTCATATGGGAATAATCATATGAAGGTCTTTTCCAGTGGAACTAGAATTGAAAAAGCTCTGTCTATAATACTGAAGAAAAATCCCCAATTATTTCAATGTGCTGCAATTTATAAATGACAGGTTTTATTACTATGCTGCTTGCTTTTATAGAAATGAAGAAAGAAATTTTGAGTTGCAATGAGGTCCCAGAATTCACACTGGTCCTAAGTGTAAATGTTTTTTTTGTGTTATGGAAGGGTTTTTAATTCAAATATATTTTGAAGGACATGATTTTTAATGTGATGGGCTGTAATGTATCACTATCAAACCATCTGATTTTGTCAAAATCCCACATGTGATACAGTTAAAATGTTTTCTCATATCCTTTATGTCTGTGGCGAGACTTACACTCATTAACCACTGAGAGAGCAGAAGAGAGACAGAGAGAGAGTGACAAAGAGGAGAAGTCTCTCTACCGTTTTTTTCCTCAAGAGGTAAATTTGTGCTTCACTCTGTGATGGGCCCTTTGCAGCTGCTGCCCTTTGCTCTTGGAGGCATCTCCTGGCAGGGCTCTGGGGGGACCAGGTGCAAAGCACTGTAGAGGGATGGCATGTCCCTGCCAGCTCAGCCCTCTGGGGAGGCATGAGAGCCCTGTCACTTCCCCAGGCTCCCCAGCACCAGGGCAAGGTCAGTGCCCAAGAGGGGCAGCTGCTATCACTCCTAGTGCTGGTACAGTGAGGGCTTGGGAGGGCTCAGTTCTTCACAAATGATCAGGCACCCTGGATTCTGGCTACTTGTAGAGCTGTCTAAATAGATTCCAGCCACTTTTTAAAAGCCAGGTTTTTCATTTAATAATTATTTTGGATAGATTAGCAGAGGACTGAGGAAATCCTGTCAAATACATTGCTGAGGAAAAGTAGTCCTTTTAAATAAGGATGAAAGTTATTACTACATATGTATTCAGATCACATTTGTTCTGAGTGATTTTCTAGTACCCTGAAAGATGTATGAAGCTGAATATTATACCTCTTACATGTATTCTTTCTTTTTTCTCTCTTTTTTTTTTTTTCTTTTTTTTTAAAGACTCATGAGTGGGAGAGAAATCAATGTCCAGTTTTGTAGATTCTGTAACAGGAAAGTACAGAGTTGCTGTTAAAATATTTTCTGTATCTAAGAGAACAATAAGTCTGTTGGCTTGTTATGTGAGGTAGGGAGAGTTGTGTGGGTAAAAAAAAATGCTGTGTGATTGCCTTCTTGTGGGCTGTGTCATAATGCAAGTATACAGCACAGTGAATTAAAGGAACAGATTTTACCTAGAGGCATCTACTGTTTGGCTTAAGAGCACCCATGTTTTATTCTTAATATGGTTTAGAGAAGGAAGATGTTGGAGGATATTAGTCCTTTTAATGTTCAGGTATGTGCCAGCAGCACACTCCATGTTTTTGTGATGCTTTACAATTCTTGAGACTATTAATGTTCACAGCTTATAGCAAATATAAAAATGGCACAGTTCACAGGCAAATTAAACATATTGTTTCATGGCTGTGGCTTAGCTGCGTCTGCATAATTTTTTTTTTTACCTATAATATGAGACTAATATTAAAAGTAATTCTATCCTTTGGTTCAGGAGAATGTCCTTGTGTTTTGTGATTCTGCTGAGCTCTTCTAAATGCTGAGAAAAATAAAGAAAACAACTTTAGAGTAGCATTTGGCTGATGAGTTAGCGTTTAGATCACCTAAGGATAATGATCTAGCTGAATAAATTGTTGGGTCTGTATTGCCAATGGAAGGTTGTACATCCCCCAAAACTGGGTCGTCAAACTTGGCTTGCAAAGGGATGTACCCTTCTGGAGGGTAATTCTTTCCAGTTTCTGCATATGGAGTCCAGGTGTCTAGTCTGAGTCTCAAGATTAGGATTGTGAATTTAGGGATGCTAAATATCTCTCTCTAGCCTGAATTGCACTGTTAAAATCATCAGAATTCTCAGTATGTTAATTCTGCCCTTTTGCATTATCAACATTTAATATATATTCTATCTTGTTTATTCTGCTGGTGAAACTGGAAATTTCCTCAGATCCTCATATTATGTGTCTGTGGAATGTACATTTTATGTCCAGGCAGCAACTCTGAAATCTGGACAATTGGTCATGGGTCTTAGTGCTTGCCCATGAGTACCTGTCTTTACATAAATATATTTGAATCCTAAGAGGCTTTAATCATGGCAGTTCATTCAAAATAAGAATGGTTTCAGGTTAGGTATAATCATGATTTGAAGGACTGTATGTCTTCAGTCATCTTTTATTGCAGGAAAAAAAACCCTCTTATGTGTTATAAGTATTTATATCTCTAGATTCTCTCAGAGAAAATTTCTTAATTCCAAAGTAATCTTTGGAATGATCAGTCATCTGGGCTAGAGGAGCTAATACCATAATGTCAGAAGCAAGGCTTAGTGTCTCTGACATGGTGTGCACTTTTCTTTTTTTTTTTTTTTTTTTTTTTTATTTCCAGGATATCAAAGCATAGCATCACTCATCACTGTTTCCTACATGTTGAACTGAGCCTTTACAGCTCACTCCTGTGTGGTTCAGGGATCAAAAGCCAACCTGGTGGCATTATGCCATACTCACATGAGTGTTGTTTCTTCAGCTGTATCTGTGTTCTGTGGAGAAGACTGGTGACTAAATGCTAACGGATATGTGAGCACAATATTATAAGGAAAAGGAGCAGGAAATGTTAAATATCTCAGGTGTGTAACCCACTGCCAAGTGGTGCACCCTGTCACCAGGCCCTGGAAACCCCACCTGATCAAAATCCCATTTAAAGAGTGCTGCTGTAATGTGTAGAACAAGGTGCATTTGTTTTTATAGGTCAGGTCACTGATTATTGTTATTTGGTTGACAAAAATTTGCATCTCTTAAAGAAAGCTCATTTATGAGAGTTGTGTCCCAGTAAAGGTGAGTAGCTAGTGTGGAATAGCACCAGACTGGGAAACAGATTTCTGATTCTACATTTACCACTAATTTGGTCGTTTCTGTGACCTGTGGTGATCCTTATCTATGCTATAGTTTCTTTTTATGCTGTATTAATATTTCTCTGGCAAATCCACTGCATGAGTTGAAGCTGTTGTAATCTAGAATGATTGGGTTTTTAGGAGCATAGAACATTAGGAAGAAGCTGCCCATAGTAAGAGCAGTGAAATATAATATAGCTTCTCATAGCAAACAGCACTACTGTGGGAGAACTCCTTAAGTCAATTGTATTTCCAGGTTAGCAGCAATAATTGCTATCAAGATTATGCCCTTTGCATGTAATTACCCCTTTATTTAAAGCTAGTTTTGTAAAGCTTTTCCTCTTTTCATGATCCAGGCACCTAATGACTCCCCAAGAGAAAGCATACCACAGATTGGCCCCATTAGTGCAAATTGCATAATAAGATAATACTATAGACTGTTACACATTAATTTTCCAATTATTATATTTTGCCTTTTTTACAGATTCCAAGCAGAAATTGATAGCATTAGGCAGTGTATGGGGTCAGGCAAATCTGATTTGTCTCTCCCTGAAGATTACAAGCTATATGCCGTCTGGCCTGCTTGAACACAATTAACAGATTATATTATATTCTTGCTACATTTACGTTAAAAATAGTTTTTATCTTATCAGTATTCACATATAAGATTTTTTTTAAAATCCAGTATTATTTATGTATGTATTTTTAAGAAAAGCAAGTTATTTCAGGTAATCAAGAGATTTTCAATATCAACGAGATTTGAAAAATAAAGCAGGTATATTGAAATCCAGGGGATTAAATGCACTCCACCTGATTGCATTTATGTAACATATGCATGAATTCCTGATTTGGTCCCCTTTCTCTATTTCTTTGACTTTGGCCTTCTTTTTTTATTTTTTCTTAAAAAAACAGAGAAGTACTTTTAATTTAGCTAGTTAAGAGAATGTAATTTTCAGAAACACTCAAACCAGCCTTCTTTTATCTGAAATATTCAGTTACTGCCTTTTCTTTTTTACTGTATAGGAAGTTGACTGACTAAAACTAAACACTTTGAACATTAAGGGCATTTGCTCATAAGAATGGGATTGCAATGAGGGAAGAAATTCCTGGTTTTGTGCCTCGATCAGTCTCCAACAAGGACAGAGAATTTTTTGTCTTTTCTTATAAAACTGTAGAGTATCAAATATGAGAATAAATGTTTGTCACAGGAAACAGACATTCCTTTGAAAAACTAAAAAAGCCACAAAAAAACCCAAAACAGAGATCGGAATAAGCCCTGCTGCCCATGTTTTTAATGGCAACAGAGCTCAAGGAGACATAAGGATCTGGAATATTTCAATGAGAAGCCCTCAGGTCAGAGTTTTTAGGAAAACTTGTGCAACAAGGTCACGCTGGTTTGGATGGTGCAGTTATTTTCTCATCTTTGCAAGCAGCCAGAGTTTTCATCTGGTTTGTATGAGAGGTTTAAAAGTGGTTTGTTGGGATTTTGGGAGGGTTTTTTTTGGATTCTATTCCTTTTCCTGTAGTGTAAATCCTGACAGCACAGGTGAGAGGTCAGAACAATTGAGACTAAAGATCTAGAGGAGATATGATGCTGTGTGAGGCTTTCTGTTTGACATAAGGTTGCAAATTTAAATGATGAGATTACACCATTACCTACTTTTTAACGGAGTAAAATCTAAAATTGATGTGGAATGTGTGGAGTGTATTTGCTTGAGATCAGTGACACTGAAATCTGATTTTGGGAAGAGGTTAAATTTGATATAGCTGCCTTCACTGTGTAAAAGCCACATATGTTAAACCTCCAAGATAAAGCCTAAAGTAATAGAGTAATGGTCATCACTGTTAAACCATGAATCAACCCAGCTTTTATTGATTAAATGTGATGGTTTTGATAAGGATGTGATGAATAAAGGCAAAGTTATGTATTTAAGCATATTCCTTGTACATTTTTCAATTTTCTGACTGCTGCCTTGACCCATTTCAGTCATAAGCCTTTTCTTATTAAGGCAGTTCATTATTAGGATGAAGAAGAAACAATATTATCTGAAAAAAATAACATGTTGAAGTGACTTCTCAGCTTTGCATATTGATCAAACTAAATACCTATAAGGTGGGACTTCTCCAATCTTTGGTAACAGCTAATCCAGCTTAACAGTGGTTATTCCTAGACAGAAAATAAATAATTGGAATTATTGTTATTCTTTTCTATATTAATTAGTGATTTGATATTCTGAATTATTGATTTCTTTTCCCAAGTACATCATAAGGATTGAGGGAAGAGGTCTGAGGGTGGGGGACTTCTGATTTCTTAGTGATTGCAAATTGTTCAATATATTCCTATAGTTCATTATATCCTTAAGGAAATAAGAGGAATTTGTAAATACTCCGTGGAAAACAAAAACTGTGTCTATAAATAATGAATCCTTTAAATTGGTCTGTGTTAGAGATATGCAATGTATATAAATACAGATTTATGTATATAAGCTAACATGAGGTAGCATTTTTATTTCTTCTAAAGCATCAGTTCCCTATTTAAAGTACTAGGTGAATGATATGCATGCAAATGCAGAAATCTTGGGTTTAGCTATTCAAGTTAATGTACAGAAAACCAATGGGAGAGGTGAAATGTCTGTCTTCAAAGGCACCATTATAAAGTAGAGCCTATCTAAATCAAGAGTGATCTCTGCATGTAAGTGACTCAAAAGTTCCTTTGTCTTCCCACAGAAACACTTATTTGCTGTTTAAAGTATTGAGCAGCCAAAGTGAACTGCTGACAGATTGTTTTATTATTTTGCTATTCTTGCTAGGTGTAGTTAAAAGCATAAAAAGTTCACTGTCAGGCAGTATCGACACCAGTCGACTTCAACAAAGACAGAAAGCATGTAACACATTACTTTTTTTAATAAGAAAGATGAATTAGATGAGTGAGAATTTTTAAGGAATTTTCATTTCATAGTCATTGAATATAAGCGAGAGGAAAGAGTGTGTTCCTCTCCCCCTGAAGTTACTTTTCACTTAAAAATAGAATAAAGTAAAAGGGTTTCTCTGCTTCTGCCTGTATCTGCAGAGATCCTACAGCCCTTACACAGTAAATGAATAAAGGACTCTGTGACTCCCAGCCTCAGCACTAGAAGGATGTTTCTTCCTTGGCACCTACCTGTCTTCCTGATTCTAGTAACTTCCAGAGCAGAGTGGTGCATTGCACATCCTTAAATTCCCCAGGTCTGTTACTAACAGTAAACCTAGACTTGTTTTACTATCAGAGCCCAGTGGCTGCAGAATGAGAGCACAGTGAAAAAAATAGCAATAGTGATCAGCATAACAGCAATTAAATCTTCTTTGATGAGAGACAGGGCAATAATGGAAAGTGGAGATTCTAGCCTTTGTACAATTCTTTATTCAATGTGCCTTTTGTGAGACAGAGTTAGAGCAATTCAGTTTTTAGAACTGAAACCCCCTTTAAGGTATCTTAAGTAGCGTTTTAGTCTCTTAAAATTGTTAATTCCTGCATATTGCAGAGATTTAAAAGCAGTGCTGCTGTAGGAAGAGTTAAAATACCTGATTTTATAGATGCAGGTTATAATTGATGCTAGGTGCACACACAGGAATTGAGGCATTTCTTTAATCAACAGCTCACAGCCACTTTTCAGCAGATAATTAAAGTCACTCGCTGGCTGAGAGCTGAGTTTGGGTAACCACATGCTCTAGGTGAGAAGGGGATTGGAAGGAAATCCACAATGCACAAACAAATAGCAATTACACAGCACATTGTCATGCCCTGGAGGCTTTCTTGCCAGTGTAAAAACAACTTTACAAAAACAAATGTTTTCAAAATAAATCAGATTTGTTAAAGCTGAATATATTTAATAAGACCACTTCAGAACATATAGTAATTTCTATTGCTTCAGATGGCTTGGTGAGATTGACTTCTAAAGCATTCTTTTTTCTGTTCAGGACTGCCAGTAATTGTTTTTATTTCATCTACCCTAAGTTGTAGCACTTAGGGAACCAGTAATACATAGATTTCATTCACAATTTCCCACATCACAAGACTTTATTTTTTTTCAGTAAAATTAATTGAAAGCAATACCATGCATACACCTTCATTTTGTGATGAAAATTTTTATTTTCTAAATTGAATTAAAATTCTTATGTGAGAATTACAGTAATGGTGCTCCATATTTCTGTTATTCAAAGGGCAGCCTTGAGGCAAAGATGAATTTTTCTGAAACACTCTTTGCTTCGAGGTTTTAAAAATTATTTTATCTCTCATTATTTATGTAATTGTCAAAGCTCAAAGCTTTAATCTTGATGCTTTGTTTGTCCTGTGCTGTAGCTACATGTGGATTTACTAACAGTAGGGTTCATTAATGCTGGGTTTCTGATATGTATTCCTTTCATCACTAATAGGATAGGATTTTAACTCATAAGTATAATGCTGATGGATATAATGAATGGCTTAATCAGTGGCTTCATCTTTCATCAGTGAGGTAGTCCACTGACTTGATGTTAATGATAATGAAGTTGCTAGTGAACCTAGAGAAAAACATTAACTGCAGTCATTAAAGACAGAATTTAATTTGGATTTTAATTCACAATGTTAGTGAATGTAACAACTTGCCAAATGTAGAAAATGCTCTTATTAGACAATGTATCCCTTTTAGAATTGTAAATGAAGAGTATGTTTAGAGGGATGTTTTGCATGTGTATCAAAACAAATACCAACTTTCTCCTAAGCAAGTAAAAAAAATGCCAGGAGAATATAACAGAAAATGGTGATTATTCAGTTCACGGTTTTTTTAGTTGATTTTAAAGATTTCTACTGTTGGGAACACTTAAAAAAATTAGTTGTCTGTATTTCAGGAGGTGTTCAGATATCTTTAGGTAAGTAAGCATTCTCATTGCTACTTTGGGCATGCAAAAGGTAAATAATGAAATTTAAGAAAATCTTAAATTAATTCAACTTGAAAAATATGATAGAACTGAGTTTTCTTGATTCTGCGTGTGTGTCTGGGAAGATGTTTTTGACTACCCTCCCAGATGGGACATTTTTATTGTATCCCAATGAGGAAGCCAGTTTCACTCATTCTTTATCCTCCCTGCCATTTTGACCTTGTTCTCTGACAAAGGGTGGCTCACTTGCCCACTTGCTGTGAGCTGTGGCCACAACAATTGTGTCCCTGTGGCCACTCCCAGCTGCTTGCAGGAAGCTCTGCAGCTTCACAGAGGGGAGGTGGAAGATGCAAATAAATGGGATTTAAACTCTGTGCAGAAATACCAAAATCAGCATTTCATTGTTCCAACAGTACTGCTTGGGTTGGATCAGGGATTTGGGATGCACCAGAGATTTCTGTAGCATCACTGGCAGCTGAGAAAGCAGCACTTTCCCAGTCTAAGGGAAACAAGGACCTGAATGCGACTGGAGGAACTCTCTAGCAAATGCAGCTAAAATTATGACTCAGATGTTTGTTACTACATATTCCTTGTCACTTTACACTTCAGAACAGGTGTTAGCCACAGTCTTCTGGCAAAATTTTATCTTTGCTAATTAAATTCTGCCCTGCTAAATTCTCCCTGTAATTTTAATTGGATTTTGTTTTCCTCGGTGTATACCATAAATTCTTGTGTGAGGGTACTTTATGCTATTAAATGGTTGCATTTAATTGGTAGCTGGCATACTCCTTAATTCCTAATACATATAACGATAATTTGGGAAGTGATTTGAAATTAATTAATCTTAGTAGCTAAAATCCATGAAATCTTCATCAGACAAAACTCATTCTTGGTTTTCTCAAGTGATTTTATTTGGATAAAAACTGTGTTTCCGAATTGTCTCTAGGGAATGTACAGGTAGAATTGTAAAGTGTTTCTTTTTTTTTAAAAAAAAAAAAAAAAAAAAGCCCACCTTTGTTCATGATGGGAACTAATTTTAAAAGAAAGTACTGCAGTATAAAGACTGCAAAAGAAGCTAAGCTGAAAGATTGTTCTTATGAGACAGAAGTCTGGTAATAGTCTGGTAATAAAAAACTGGTTTTGTCTATGCTTTAGATAGGTTAGCGCTTCATAAGACTATGGATTAATTTGCACATACCATAAATATATAGTTTAAAGTAGGTATTAGTGAATTTAGGTAAAAATAGAGCCATAAACTCTTCTAGTCTACCAAAGTTGAAGTAAAGGCAGGTTGAAAGCAAAATTGTTTCCCTTGGATTTTCCTAATGTGTTTCTAATTAACTTTCCTTTTTAAGAAGGGCCTTTCTTTGTTGCAACAGTTTTTTGTCTTTTCCAAATTTTATTTGATATTTGCATTCCTACAATTTCAGTTCTGAAACACACCCAACCTTTCCAAACTAGAATGATTTTTCCCTTGGTCACACTGTTTTTCATATGAATGAGTTTCTAATGCAGCCTAATGTTATGGTGATGGTAAAAATAGGTGAAAATAAGCACCCAGGATTATAGCCCAACAATTTTTCTGATCATCTTCTTCCAAGTGCAGTGATCTTAAAGAAAATGTTAACAATATAGAGCTATTTTCTATATTTAATGGCTCATCAAATAGCTGTAATGGACAGGTCATGAATACATTTGGGTTAGTGAAGAGGACAAAAGTGCAGCACAGATTTTAATTTTTTTTCAGTTGTAATTAAGTTGTCAGGCTGCCTTCTATGTGTTAAATTTCATACAAAATCAAAACAAATAAACTTTAGAAGTAAACTTAGCATTTAATATTATTAGGTCCTTTTAGTGTTCTATAGATGTTAGTGTATTTTGTAATCTGATATTGGAAGGCTTTTTATTGGTGATCTCAGCCATGTATACAGTAAACTGTATGGAGAGTTTAGGGTGTGCCTAAGGAGATGTAGAGGTTGTTTAAACTACCTCAACTGAATGTGGTGCATCCTCTCAGAGAGCTGCTCCTCTCCATCCTCCTTTTGCTGGGTTTCTGGCATTCACCATGGTGACCACAGGAATGTGGGTCCTTTGTTGGGGATGACCCATTCTTTATGGTCACATGCATTTATGTTTATGGTGCTCATTAATATTTATCATTACTAATGGCCAAGCAGTTCCATCCAAATGGAGAGTGTAATGGGCCTCCAGGGAGAGCTGCTCCAGTGCATCCCTTTCAGATTTGTTCTTGGCATGTATGTGTACTGACAATTTTCAAACAGCACTGCATTTATTATGAGTTTGTAGATCTGGATGGTTTTTGGTTTCCTTGAAGAAAAAGTGTCCTCTGTTTTCCCTGTTGACTTGGCAGCACTTTTTTGTTTCAATAGCTCTTGATACTTTAACAAAGCAAGAATCAGCCTGTCTTTCTGTATCTGTGCTTGGTACAGGGAAGGTAATGAAAGTATTTCTTAGCTTCAGCACTCTACACACATATTGGATGTTATTATAGATCCTGTGCCCAGGAAAACATTGGGCTTGCATATCTTCCATTTGTCTAACAGCTCTGTGAGATGTTCCAAGTCAGAGTGGCAGTTAAAAGCCACTTGGGATAGGTCAGTGTTCCCGCTTCTAACTTTTGACACAATGACATGATAAAACTCTATGAGAGAGATCACTGTCTTCAGCTCAGTGCCTTCCAAAGATGTGTTGTTTCACATCTCTTTTTTGCCACACAAGAGGCCTTTCATTTTAAGGTTTGTACAAATTGTTGCTCTATACAACAACAACAATAATAATAATCATCATAATAATCATAATATATTTCCTTATAAATACTACAGCATACATGTACTTGTAACATAAGCAGAGCACAGCAGTAATTTAATGATGCAAAGTTGGAAGCACCACAGATAGGACAATGGTTTGATAACCATGCTTACAAGGTGGCTGTTAGATATGTGCCTCATGGATATGTTCCTGAGCTGTGACAGCTTCCTGGTTCCTGGGCACCAAGGATGCTGTAGAGCAGAGGAGGAATTTAATTTTCATATTTATGGGAGTAGAGCTCACTGTACTTTCTGTTTCTTGCTTCTGCACTGAAGCAATGTGTTCCCTACAAGCAGCAACTTTTCTGATTCATAAAGCCCACAGACACATACAGGATAACACTTCCAAAGGAAAGACAAAATTAGAAAATATGAATATAAATGTAGATAATGGCATGTGTGATGCACATAAGCCTTGGGTTGTGAGGATGAGCTAGGAATGAATGTCGCTGTGTAAGGGAAAAGGCAGTTTAAATAAGAAGCAGACAGACACAGGTATGGAATACCGTAGGTTTATCTGGAAATCGTTACAATTGTGTTTTGGGGCGGGTTTATAGCTTGGAGGTGAATTTGACTCATAACTCCTTCAAGAATGATTCTGTGCAGTTATGTCAGGAAAGTATATTGACTATGAAGTACTAATTATAACATATTCCATTTCTGCATGGTTTATTATACATTATTGTATTATTCATGTGTTTTTCTTCTTTGTGTTCTCTGAAGAAGGGTATTTATTCAAAGGCACGAGAGAGGTACAGTCCACATGGGGCTCGCAGCAAAAAAGTTGTAGTTCTTTAACTTCTGTATTTGAGGCTGATTTCCTTTTATGTATGGTAAAATATTGTACTGGATTCATCTTAATGAACATTTATATGCAGATACCCTGTTTTTCCAGCCCAAGAGGCAACCTTATGTAATACATATTTGCATATTGACACAGTTGCAACACTAGAGCTAGAGGACGAGGATAAAAGTCAACAGTGTGTTAAAATCTGCTTGCAGGGAAAAGTCCCTTTAAGGGTTGGCACTATCTTGTCTCAGTCACATCTCCTTCATGAAATAGGCATAGCCTCGAGCAATGCCTGGAGTTGCAGCTCAGAAGAAAAGTGAATGTTAGAGAAGTTACAGACAATTTTTTGAACTTATAAACTTCTGAAATGTGGTAATGAAACCTAGCATGGTACATCAATGCAGATCAGAGGAGAATAGCAGATACTGAGTAAAACATATATTATCTATAGAGCAGGATTTAACATGGCTTTGTGCTACATAAAAGCCAAAACTTTAAACTGGCCTAGGCCAAGTGAACTTTTCTAGTGAAAAAGATGTGGGATGAGGTTGCTTCTGCCATGGATTTGTAGAAGTAGCTACTCAACGATGTGTTTGAGGTTCTCAGGGTTAGTCTCCTGTTCCAGATAAACGCAGAGAGCTGAAGTAGCTTTCATTCTTCTTTGGCCTTGTCCCCATCTCCGTTAAAACACTTGCAATTCCTGCTACCTTGTGCATACCTATCCACAACCATTAGCATCTTGTTACCCACCAAATAACTCTTCTCTTATACCATTTATAAAAGCTGGAGGGATGGGTGTCAAAAGAATTTATTCTGGCCTCTTTCAGCATCCTAGGAAAGTAGTTGGGATACTGCCAACAAATCTGTGCTGTCTTTTCTGATAGAGGTGTCACAACAGAGTTTCCTGCAGGAAAGTCCTCTGAGCCTTGAGGCACACAGCCCCCATTAAAATACTTTGAGGAGGCAGTGATGTGGTTTCTGATACCAGCCAAGCTGTGTGAAGGACATCTAGAAATGTTACAGGACTATTGCAATTTTTAGAAAATAATGGTGTAGATCTAACAGTATCATGGTCTATAATTAAAGTTTCTATAAACTTAATTTGCATGGTACTGTATAAATAGCTCTCCACATCAAAGGTACATGTAATTATCCTTGAAAATCTTGTAGATGACAGAAGACTTATCCAGACAGGAAAGAAAAAGCTCCCAAATCTATACATGTGGATTACTTTAGAAGGAGCATTAATTATAGCTTGCTCATTACTAAAAGAAAATTAATTTCTGCAGGTTCAGTTAAGTGTCCAAATCCAACTATTATTCTACATGTTTAAGAACCTGTGGGAGTTTTTATGTTCTAATGATGTTTTAGTCTTGGCCGTAACAGGTTTGAGCATGTTCCTGTTGGACAGTCTATGAGACCAATGTTCCTAAACCTTCATAACCAGATTTTTACCTAAAAGAAATGTTTTAGATACTGTCATGTCCTTCAGGCAAAGATGGAATAATATTTCAGAATATTACTCACACTGCATTGCAAGCTAGCATATCATAATGAATAAATATTTTTCTAAATTGAAAAAATGGCACAGCAACAAACAGAAGGGCTTTCTTCTACAAATTGCATTTTTCTCCTTGTGGCCTTGTATTTTTAAAACAGCTATGGAATAATTAAGCAGAGTGGAGTATTAATGCAATTTTATAAATAAGGTTAGGGTTGCCAGATGTTGTTCATTTTTCCTCTCTGTTTTTTTAATGTGCATGAGCATTCAAAATGTAGGCTGATAGTGGGTTGCAGGAAACTTAGAACATTTGGTCTTACATATCTAAGGTATTAAAAATTGAGCTTGTGAAGATGATGCTTTGCTGATTCATTTGTTTGGATATACCCCTCATTTCTATTTTCAGTTTCAAAAAGACCAATTCTTAAATCAGACAAAAAGAGCAAACAGCATACACAGTCTTTTCATGAAGTCTTTTCTGAAATAAGTAAATTGTGAGATTCATTTGTCTAACAGAGAACAATATTCAATGGCCTTCATAATTTCCAGATCACATATTGTTTTGGACAGCAATTTTCCTATGCATAAATAGGTTAATTTAGTCAAATGAGATAAAAGTATAGGAATCAGCTCAAATCATGAAGGTGAAATACAGTGATGAAATTCATGGTTGGGTGCAAATATAAGTATTTGGTTTCCCTACATGAGCCTTGTCTGCCCCTACTGAAGGGAGAGAGAAGAAAATAATTTGTCATTCACACCCATTCAGTATGGTTGTACATTTTACTATAAAATTTCTGTTCCTGAAATATGGCCTTTCAAAAGTAGAAGACAGTTGCTAATAATTATTTTCAAAGAGCAAAAAGTGTTTAGCTTTACATGAAGAGTTCAGGGTTGAGACATTTCCATCAATCTTCAAAAATATCTTTTCAGAATACAGTTGAAAAATTCAGTGTGTGTATATATATGTATATATATAATATATATATGCACAAAATTATAAAAAAGTTTTCCCTCAGCACCCAAGTCAGCTATTTAATATTATGGCAAAAGAACACAGTACTTCCTATTTGAATCATTACTTATACATATCCCTCAGTTAAAAACACAGAGGAGTTTTCATTTTTGATTCTGGGGTTGATGAGATTACCTATGCAAATTTATGGACTTTATAAAATGATCCAGTTAATATATGAGAGGCATCATTCATTTACTGAATTGTTCAGTTGGAGATTTTTAGCTATGTTTATGAAAGTATGTTCACTTCACTATCATGCTCTTTAAACTGGAGGGCTTGAGTATGGCAGAAGGTTCAAGCAGACCCTGAGCAGTCTCTTGGCATTCAAAGTTCTCTCTTCCACAAAGATCTCCCAGTTCAGCTTTCTGGGACATGTGCTTTGTCTCTGATTGAGATTAAATCTCAAGAACTAGGGTGAACAGCATTTGTTTTCCTGTAAACAACTTCTGATGCCAAACTTGATATATCAATATCAACCTTGATATAGAAGAGGATGGGGTTTTTTTTAATTAATTTTAAATTTAACTTTGACTTGTTTTCATTGATTTAAATGTGGAAGAAAACAGTTATGAATTATGTAGTAAAATCTTAAGTCTTTAAACGGGAAATAATTTATATTTTCACTCTGTTGATCGTTCTGGAAAAAGAAGACCCATTGACTGCTTATATCTGATTGCACTTGTCTTTTTTTCAGTGGTTACTTTCACTTGAATTTTGTTCGTTTTGTGATTTAATGGCATTGAAATAGATCACTAAAGTATTCTTTTACTCATTTTTATCGTATTTACATCAGTTCACATTTAAATAGAAATTTATTTCTGGCTAAATGTTGCTTTCCTCAGCAATGATTGGTATCATCCTCATGGTTACATACTGTAATTTCCTATTGCATCTTGAAGATCTACCATTATGAGAAGTGAAAATAAATTTCTTGATCCTTCTCTGTTGCTGACAATAAAATTGAGATTTAAGAAAATAGTTCATTATATTAGTTTTCTGAATATTTTTTCTACCATAGTCTACTTTTAATTGCAAATGAAACTAAGCTTCCCACCATCTTTTATGTCTAGGACAGATTTGTCATGTCTCATGTAGTTATCTGTGTGTTCCAGAACTCCTTTTTTCTTGGGGTATGTGCAATAGGGAAATAATAAACTTTACTGCAGAACTCTAATGTATACTGATGTGTTTTTTTAAATTTAAAGATTAAGGGTTTTTTTATCATCATTTTAGTAGTAGTGAAAGTGAGAAATATGTTTCGCTCTAACTTTATATCGACAACTGTTGCCAGTCATGTTTTCCTCACATATTTGTTTAATGTCACCCATGCTACACTGAAATAACCTTCAAGATGATCCAGAATTAATCAATGTGCTGACATAATGCTGTCAACCTTATCCTCAGAAAAGGTCATCTGTTAAATAAAGAAAGTGGGTTAGGGAATAGGAACTGTGGCAGAATAGGGGATAGCATGTTTCTGTGTGCTGCATAAAATATTATCTAATGCTATTTGTTTGCCTACAGAAATCAGATACATAATTTCCACAGTGATGGAAATCCCTGGACTTCAGCCATACAAATACATAAAACTGAGCCAGATGTGCTGTATTTTATTGCGTTCTGGGATGTATTTAATGCATAAACCTAGCACTTGTCCTACAGGACAAAATGACAATGGAAATCAGAAGAAAAATAAGAAGAGAGTTCTTGCGAGAAGGATGTGGGTCAGATCTGTATTCCAGCCTCCACAGAGAGTGTCCAGTTGTCCCTGAGTCCCAAAAGGAACTTTGTTCTGATGCCATGACACCCTCTCTGTGCCAGGCAGCCACCATGACCCTCCTTTCACCAGGCACATTCTGCTCCACGTACTCATCTCTGCCGAGTGAGAAGCCCTTGGGCTTGCAGGATCTCCACTGTGTTGAATCCAACAACTTTTTAGATCATTCATACTGGTGGGAGAAACTGAACTTAGGGAAACAGAAAGATTGCAAGAAATAGCTGTGTTCCAGGAGATAAAAGGTTTTTGAATATTATTGCATGGATTCAGTTCTCCCTATCTGTTTCTGATCTCTCTTTCTTTTCCTAGAAATATTGTTGCAATAGAAATATATTTATGAAAGCATTTTGCAGAAGGTGCACTAAAGAATGAATGGTTTTCAGTGAAATCATTTGGGGAAAAAAAATTAATGAGTTTCACCAGGATACCTATTCTGTAAGTTACTGATGCCTTAAGTTTTAGCTTTCATATTTTCCAGATTCTTTACTGCATTAGTATGAAACTCTGAACTTCATAAAAAGTGTTAGCAAGTTCTCTTCACAGTTTAGTAAATCCTTTTTCAGCCTGAGAACCAAGACACCATTGCAGCTTTGGGCTCAAAAAGTGCAGACAGCAGCAGATTGAGGAGAGCAAACTGGGAGGATGGGACTTCATAACCTGAAGCTATAACTGGACAATTAACCCAAATATGTGAAAGGACCAAAACTTATAAAAGTGTGAAAACTCATGGCACAGTGCCCATCTTGGGTCCATCTTGGGTGGAGTCACTGCAGCCTCTTGTACTGCCCAAGGTGTGTCCTTTTAAGGCCATTTTAATAAATTCTGACTTTATTCCTATAACAGTATCTGGCCTCTGTTCTAGGTAGCCTCTTTAGGCATCATTACAGGCTCCTGTAAGCAAGAATCAGACTGATGTACCTACATGAAAATTAAACTTGATTCTGCTAACATCATGAAAATCCTGCTCTAAGGCCTGGAATCAATTTTGTCATTTCACTTGTTCATCAAAAGATATTTTCTTTTTTTAAATAGCTGTATAAGTAATTACAGCATCACATTTCTATCTCTTTCTTTGACCCAGTCTACTCTCCCATGGCTCCACTAAGGAGCCATTTTAAGAACTTGAAGATGATTGTTTTTTGAGAATGTTGCCAATTTAATCTAAAAATCAATTAAATTTCACTGCAGTCAGAAAATCCTCTTTGTATCCAAATCCTCAGAGCCTTAGGGGGAAAAGCCTTTGAAGTGAAATGTAAGAATTTTAATGTTTTATGCAGAAAGACAGAATTTAGAGGGGATGAGAAAGAGGAGAAAGAAACAAGTATGTGCTTTTTTTCCATTTGCTCTGACACACAAACTCTGTTTTTCCTACTCACCCTTGTATTACCTCTCTGGTTTCAGCACCTCATGTCTTGTGTTCTCCTCAGCTTTAAACATCTCTGCAAATTCAAAGAAACACTTCTAATTTGCTCTTTCTAGCTATGTTTTTGAATTAATAAGTGAATTGAATAAGTGAAGGCTGAAGTGATGCACTGAAACAAGTTTGAGAGATCTGACAGGCTTCAGAATTTCAAAACATGCTTTGCATGTTACTTATGATTTTAAAGTAATTTTGCTGTTTACTCTATGTAAATGCAAAACTGCTGAAGAAAATCTTGCAAAAGGAGGGAGTAGGGCTTCCATGTTTAAAAATAAATGAAATGTATAGCTATTGCTACTAAAGGTATCCTATAGTCAAACAGGATTAATCACTTAATTTAATATTTCTTTATAGCATCCATCTCTTTTTACAGGCCATGTAGATGTGAAGTTCCTCAATTACTCAGAAAATCTATGATCTGCATTTATATAAATTAATGTATTATGATTTCCAGCTAACAATATATTGTATTGTTGTAATCAAAACATTCACTTCAGTATAGATATCATACATGAGTTCTCTCCATTTAATTTTGGGAAGCTACCATATTGTGAGTGGCTAGGCAAAGAAAATCAGTTTGTTAGCAGCAGAGGAAATTAAATAGTTGTTACTCATTCCCTATCTGTGTCGCCATAGGTTTTTGTAATGTGCATTTGTGATTTTTTCCCCCAAGAATGCCACGTGTATAATGCAATTCTGTTATTCTCCACCAGGTATATAGTGTTCATCTTGTAAATGGTTGCTTTGTAATAGTATTTAAGTCCAGAATCTGCTGTAAACTGAGTTCTCATATGTTTTTTATTGGTGAGCAAAAGACAAATACCTAAGGTGATAAAAGGGGTAGTGTGCTCCCAGCTTCCACCAAGTCTCCAGACCTGCTTAGCAAAAAATTTTGAAGTTAGCCAAACTGTGCTTCACCATAATTCCATACTCTCAGTGCTCAGAATCACAGAAATAGGTTGTAACTGAAGGAACAGTTAGCTGGGTAAGCCTTAGCAGCTGGAGGTAGCATTTAGGCAGTTGCCAATGGAATGCTTTTGTCTCATGTGTCTCCTTGTCAATGCTGAAGTGATTCTCCTCAGCTCAGAGGTGATGCAGGCCGTGTGCATGTATTGCCCAAACTCACACAAATTCCTGATGGTTCAGAACAGAGAGAGGTTAGGGCATGGCCTCAGAATCCTCTCTTTGTTTTAGGCGCATTTTCACTGTTTTGCATGTTCATGTCATTTCCCTCCTCCTGCCCCGCCAAGAAAACCAACAGATGTCTTATCTTCAGTCTCCAGGTGCTGCCATAGTGCCAGTAATGTGGAGTACTTGAATTCCTACACAGCTGCACACTATAGATGTGTAGATGTAAAATATCTCCCAGCTGTCAAGTATAAACTGCAGCATTGTGAGGCAGTGAATCCTGATAAATCCTGAGTTTTTCAGAAAAATCTGCTTCTTCTATTGTATGGTGTTTCTGATAATTATCTGTCTAAATATTTTCATTTTCAGCCAGTAATGCTTCAGCTTTCATTTTAGGTGGTTTGTATTAGAAGAATTTCGTAATTTTGACTTGTCTTGAATAGGCTGGCAAAAATTGGTGCTTTTATAGTTTCTATGTGAAGGGGTTTTTATTTTATGTTCTACTAGTTCTTTGTTTTTCCTCTACAGTGCTTGGTCATCTATCATTCCTCAATGTATACAAGATGATAAACTCCCTGTCTCTGTTAATGGAAGTCAAGAATGCTTTGCTTCTCTCAGGATTGGTGCCATATTACCAGGGCAATGTATTGATTTGGTTGACTGCCAGAGTGTAATGCATGACAGAAATGAGAAATTGAACTTTCTGAATGTGAAGTAAATCGTGCTGATGATGACATATAAATGATTGAGGGAAAAGCAATCAATCAGATGCTCTCTGCTGGCAACAGAGTTACATACAATTTAATATATAGTAAACTGACAGTGGTTTTTCAGTCCAAATCAAATAGTGTTCTGTGCTAAACTTATATTCTTGCAAAGATTACTTGGAACATTTTTGGGTTTAGAATGCTTACATTTCTACTTTACCAACATGTAGTCTGATAATTTAGAAATACTGAACTGACTTTATTAACTCTTGTTTATTTCTTGTCAAGAGCTACAGAATGTTTTTTCTAGACTGCTTATTGCTTCTTTAAATAGCTTGATCTTTAAATAATTTTAACTTGTAAGTAGAGTTGTTTTGAGTCCCAGATACCTGCAGAAGGAGTTTTTTATAGTCACAGGTAATTGGACTTTACTGTAAAACATGCACTAGAGAATGAATAGGCCCATTCTCTCTTTTGGCAGATGTTTTCAGATATTAGACTTATATCCAATTATCTTTGGATACTTTAGCAGTACACAAGAGCATTCATGTGCAGATGACTGTAATATTCTTTTCTCTCCTTCTCCACGCTCTGAAATGAATGGGATAATTTGTCCCTTTTGGAAAGAGAGAGAAGTATTTTAATGAAAGCTTAAAGAGACTTCCTGAAATTCTTTTATTGATACCTGCTAACAAGTCTTGTCATTCTGAGTCTGTCTCAACTTATAATTTGCCCAATGTAATTCCCTTAAGCAGCAGGGAGTTCTCCCCAAAGCCACCCAGAGCTGCAGTTTGGAATCTCCAGTTTGAACCTTTGGGTGAGAGTTTCCAAGGACTCCTCTCTCCTGAGAAGCAGTTGTGAATGTTTGCTTAGTGTTAAGGCTGTGAGAATCCAGGAAGAAGCTGAACCATGGTAGAGGGTAATGCTGAAGCATTTGGCAGTGAGCTGGAATGTGAATCCTGGAGTTCTCTTGTGTGAACCCAGGTAAGACTAGACAGTTCAAGGCTAAACTGTTCATAGGCAGTTCAGCAAAAAAAGTTCTTCTAACAAATATTCTAAAAATACAACCAAATAAAAATCCTTTTAGCCTTTTTATAAACTTTTCCTCTTACATAGAAAAATGGGTTTTTTCCCTGCTGAAACTTATTTTAGCATTTGTTTTTTTTCAGAAATAAACAAAACAAAAACAAAATATTGATTTATTAGCTGTGAAGTTTAACAGTTTAGTTACCTCAGGGTTAAATAAATTACCTTGATTAATCCCACCAAGTTCAGTAAATGGTATTAGAATCTGGAACTTGCCATTGGAGGACAGAATATCAGCAAAACTTGACAATATCAGAAAGATATTCTCAAAATAGTAAACTCCTAAACTTCCTAAACTCTCTAAGGATGTTCTGTTATATTTTTCACAACATGAAGTGCAGTAAATTGCTTTTACATCTCAAGATAAGCCAATNTCCTAAACTTCCTAAACTCTCTAAGGATGTTCTGTTATATTTTTCACAACATGAAGTGCAGTAAATTGCTTTTACATCTCAAGATAAGCCAATATAATTATTCATCCTTATTTTATTTTAGACTTTATTTTATTCTAGATGTTATTTTATTTCTCGCTCTGAAAGCCTAAAAAAAAACCTGACAAATATAAACTGTTGCTAGGCAGGGAAATATAAGTAAATTGTCTACCTCTTTTCTGAAGATTGTGAACAGGAAATTAAAATGGTCTCTTATACAAAGCTCTGGAATTGCTATCAGCATGTTATAGAAATGTATCTATCAAAATACTTTTTTAAATTGTGTGTATGAGATAGATTTTTATAGTTGTTTCAGTGTTTTTACAGATTTTTTGGTTGACATCTTCAAACTTGCTTGCCTTCCACTAATGCTGTACACCTGGATTCTACTTGGATTATCAAAAAATAATGATGCACAGGAACAGTTTTATAGATTCTATGCATTATTCCTTGAAATTCAGTGGTATTTGAGCACTCTAAAATGGTGTTTAGTGTACAATTTTGTCCTTTGTCTGTGGATGAGGACTTAAAATCAAGGTGTTTTATACATTTATTATCTCAATTTGCAAAAAAGTGATGGTCATTATTCTGTGTTTTAGTTGATTTTATTTACAACTTTCAATGACAAAAATCTTCAGATGAATGCATAGTGAAATTTTAATGAATATTGTATTTCCTGGTTTTGCAATAGATTTATTTCTGATGTCTCATGATCGTTTCTTGGCTCAGCTGCCATTTGGGAACCCAGATTCCTTTTTCATGGGTACATTTTATGACTGTGTGAACATGTTCTGGGGTGGTTTTTTTAGGTGGTGGGAATATTTTTCTTTGGTTGATTTCTTGTGGGTGGTTTTTTGCCGCTGATGAGTGTTGCATCTGCTGTAGTTGCTTCCTACGAGGCCTCTTACAAGCCTTACTGAATGTGGCTGTCTTTTACTGCACTCAAGCCATTTTAGAAAAAGAATTATGCTGTTTTTTGCAACTAAAAACTAAACATTGCCAGTGCTGATGTTTCAGGTCAGGGACAGACAGAAATTACAGCAAACTCATGCCATTTTATCCAGCCTTGGGATCAGAAGTTACCTTAAGTCAATATACAGTTGCTATCTAGAGATGGAATGTGGGTAGTCTTAGTTGGGTTTTAAAGGTCTGTTTTGTTAATACATACATGTAATGTATCTTAAAAAAAATGCAAACCCAACAAATATTAAAATAAATATCGGATTGTCTTTTCAAGTTATATTTGGAATGTCCTGTGTCTGTATGTTTGTAAATGGTTTAATTTTAGAAATATATTTTATGTATTTTGAGTTAATGAACTGTTCCCCATGATGTCAGAAGAGATTTGTATCTCACTTGTTTATTCCTGTTTTTATAGATGGCTACACAACAGATGACATTGAATTTTACTGGCGTGGGGGAGATAATGCAGTCACAGGAGTCACAAAGATCGAGCTGCCACAGTTCTCCATTGTAGACTACAAGCTTATCACCAAGAATGTTGTTTTCTCTACAGGTTTGTGGAGGGGAACTTAAAAGGGGAATTCTTTTAAAAACTTTTAAAGCTGGATTAATTCTCAGTGTGCAGTTGAGAAGCAAAACTTTTGGAAACAGGAATAAAATAGAGCAGCAACTGTGAATTTGGAAAGCAGTTTGGAAAGAAATTTTTATTCCAGTTTCCATAGTGTATAAGGCATTGTTCATTAACATATGAAGGGGGTGCATTAATCTGTCATGTTAAGGCTCATCAAATGAGTTGCATTTTCTGTTTACCTATGAAAACTTATTCCTCTGTGCCGTAAAGCCAACCCAGTGTGTAGGAAATTTAGGAAACTTTTTATCTGTATTTTTAGATGTTTCTTTTGCCAAGTTGGAAATGTATTAGACTAATTCTTTTGTCTTCAATATAAAATCTTTAAAATGCTTTTTCCAGGATTTCCAGTTTAGCCTATTCTAGCAAATGTACGACTTTTTGAAGGCTGAAAATATGCTTTCTGAAAAGGAGCAGAAAATCAGATTGGATTTAATGAAATTTAAAAAAGAAGCAAACAAAGAAATAACTAGCATATTTCAATGACATTAAATTGTTCAAGAGAGGGAAGAGTTGGATTGGGCTGTTACTATGAGATGTTTTCTACCAATTTGAGAAACTCATTAGGTGTGTTAAAAAAGTTATCTTCAAAACTCACTTTCTAGATATGGATACAAATCACCTTTGGAGGGAATATTGAAGGATTGTACGTCCCAAATACTTCAAAATCAAGCAGAAATGGGACTTGAAAAATGATTTCTAGGCACCCATGTTAACAAATGTTTCATACACTACAATATTTCTGGTATCCAGTGACGAAAGATGAGCGTTGCAGTTCTTGGAGAGAGGTTGGGGATAAGAGTTACACTGAAGCATACAACAGTTTGTCAGGGAAGAGGCATTTCTTTGTTGTTTTGTTTCTCTGATGTGTATTTTGGCTGTTGATTGTTGATTGTTGAATGTTGATTACCTTCTGACAAACAACTACAGCATCTTTGTATCCTTAGCATAAAAGCTGATTTAATCCAAATTTTTGCTGGGAATTTTGCAGCTGAATATCCTGAATATTTCAGCTCTGAGAGTACTATGTTGAATGAAAAATATAACCAAAATGACAGGAAAGAAAAATGTTTTCAGGCATTATACAAATGAATTATGGCCATACCAAATATTCTCTTGTAGGTGCCTACCCAAGGCTGTCTCTCAGCTTTAAACTTAAGAGAAACATTGGTTACTTCATTCTGCAGACCTACATGCCTTCTATTCTGATCACTATCCTGTCCTGGGTTTCCTTCTGGATTAATTATGATGCTTCAGCTGCAAGAGTTGCTTTAGGTAGGCATTTTTACACATTTCATGCAGTGTGCATTAGCTGAATGGTTTTTCTAGCTTCTGGCTGAGTGGATAGTGCATGATTTGAAGATAAAAAAAGTATGTTAGATCTTTTTATGTCTGGCTTGTTAAGCTTTGTATTATTTGAATCAGCATTTCAACCATTAGAATTTAAATAAAAAATTAAAATTATTTCATGTCTGAATCAGCTAACTGTATAATCATTGTAACCAAAATTAGCCTAATTGTCTCAACATATTCTGCTGCTCTTTTGCTGCTTGTTTTTACTCTGAAAATAATGCACTTAGTTTGCTTTTGACTATGGCAGTCCAGAACACATGTTCAATATTGTGTTATGGATTATAAATTGCTTTTCCTTTCAGGAATTAAATAAAGTTTTACTAGGGTTGTATAGCTCACTTTGAGGCCATGCCTCAAATCCTGTGTCCAGTTCTAGGCTCCTCACTTCAAGACAGACATTGAGGGGCTGGAGTGTGTCCAGAGAAGGGCAGCAGAGCTGGGGAAGGGTCTGGAGCACAAGACTGATGGAGAGCAGCTGAGGGAGCTGGGGGAACTCGGCCTGGAGAAAGGGAGGCTCAGGGGGGACCCTCTTGCTCTCTAAAACTCCCTGGGAGAAGGGTGCAGCCAGCTGGGCAATGGTCTCTTCTGCCAAGTAACAAGTGAAAGGACAAGAGGAAATGGTCTCAAATTATGCCAGGGAAGGTTTAGATTAGATCCTAGGGAAAACCTTTTCACCAAAAAGATTTCCAGTCCTAGCAGAGGCTGTTCTGGGAAGTGGAGGAGTTGCCATTGTTGAAGGGATTTAAAAGATGTGTAGATTTGGTGCTTGGGAACGTGGTTTAGTGGTGGCAGTGCTGAGTCAAAGATTTGATTTAATGAACTTAGAGGTGTTTTCCAACCTAAACTATTGTAAGAGTCTGATTTTTTTTTCCTTACTGTTACCTTACATTCCAAAAGCAAAACTGTTTCCCTAGTTAATCTCTAGAGTATTTGTAAATCTCATCACTAGTGCCATGTGTGCCTGTTTATTCTGCACCTCTCATCATAAGGAGCATATTACAAAAATAAGTATCTCTATCTGTTGCCAAATTTTGTCTAAATCAGACTGGTTCCTGCCAGTACAGCTCTTACATAGCTAAAATAGGTAAATGCCTATAAAAGATGCCATTGAGAATTTGACATTTTAATGTTATGGAATATATCTGAGTTTTACCAGACCTTCCTGTGTAGCATTTTGCCTTAAGAATTTGAGATGGCAACATCCTGAAAATGCTGGAGGAAAGCAAGATAAAGTGACTATAGCCTGTAATTTTTAAGTGAGACTCATTACAGAAGGTTGCAGTTTAGCTGGTTAAAAATATACCTATGGAATCCAACTACTGTTTGGTTGACTGAACTCAATTTATTAGATGTGCAATGTTTTTTATGCTATGCAAAAAATCAAAGTCCCAGATAAGGACTGAACAAGATGTTCCTGAAAAAATTCAAGCACAAAAAGGAAATCTATAGAGAGTGGCAGCAAGGTCAGGTAGCCTGTGAGAAATAAACAAAAAAAGTCTGAGCAGCCAGGGATCATGTTAGGTAAGCTAAAGCCCTAAGACAGAACTAAATCTGTCAGGGATGTCAAAGGCAGCAAGAAAATCTTCTATATAGGTCCATCAGTGCTAAAAGACAGTAAGGGAAAATGGAAGTCCCCTCTGAAAGGAGACAGGTGGCCTGGATACCCAGAATCTGGAGAAGACTGAGGTACTGAGAACGTTTTTAATGCCTTGCTCTCATGGACAAGTGCTCCAGACACATCGCCCAAGTTGCAGAAGGCAAAGGCTGGGACTGGGAGAATGAAGAACCAGCTGCTTAAGGGATCTTGTCTGAGACAGTCTAAGGAACCTGGGGATCCCAAGCACAAGTCCTTGAGACCTGATGAGATGCATCTGCAGGTCCTGAGGGAACTGGCAAATAAATTGGCTAAAACTCTATCCATCATATTTGAGAAGCCATGGCAGTCTGGTGAAGTTTCACTGACTGGAAAAGTGGAAGCAAAGCTCATCTTTTTGAGAGGGGGAAAGAAAAGAAGACTTGGGGAACTACAGAACTGTCAGTCTCACATTGGTACCTGTCAAGGTGATGGAGCAGATCCTCATGGAAACTATGCTAAGGCACATGGCAACTAAGGAGGTGACTGATGAGAGCCAACCTGGCTTCACTTAAGGCAAGTTGTGCCTGACCATGTCTGTGGCCATCTACTACGGGTGGAATGAGGGAAAAGCAACTGATGCCATCTACCTGGACTTGCACAAAGCATCTGACACTGTTATGCATGAGATCCTTCTCTCTAAACTGAAGAGTTATGGATTTGTTGGATGGACCACTCAGTGGATAAGGAATTGGCTGGATGGTTGCACTTAAATAGTTGCAGTCAACAGTTTGATGTTCAAGTGGAGACCAGTGACAAGTGTCCTCAGGGATCTGTGTTGGGATTGGTACTTCTTAGCCTCTCTGTCAGCAACATGGACAATGGGATTGAGGGCATCCTCAGCAAGTCACTGAGCTGTGTGCTGCTGTCCCCATGCTGGAGGGAAGAGATGCCACCCAGAGGGACCTTAACAGGCTGGAGAAATGTCACAAAGATAATTGCATGACTGGAGCATCTCTCTCTATGAAGACAGGGAGTTGGAATTGTTCAGCCTGGAGCAGAGAAGGCTGCAGGGAGACCTTAGAGCACCTTTGAGAGCCTAAAAGGGCTCCAAGAGAGCTGGAGAGGGACTTGGGACAAAGGGGTATTACTTTAAACTGACAGTGTGTGGATTAGATTAGATTTTAGATTAGATTTTAGGAAGAAATTCTTCACTGTGAGTGTAGTAAGACAGTGGATCATGTTGCCTGAAGTTGGGGCTTCCCTAGCCCTGGAAATATTCAAGATCAGGGTACATGAGGTTATGAGCAACCTGTGGAAAGCTGGAAAGTTCCCTGCTCATGGTACTAGAAGGTTTTGAATTTCCATTCCAACCCAAACCTTTCTAGGATTCTATGAATATGGACAGAGGATAGAGATATCTTTTTTCCACCAGGGGAAAAAATTATATTTTTCAACTCTAGCATTTGAATAGTATAAATTATTATTCTAGAAAAGAAATTAAAATTATTTCAATCACTAGACTTCTCAATTCTTTTTTCCAGGAATCACAACTGTGCTCACAATGACAACAATTAACACCCATCTTCGAGAGACTCTTCCCAAAATTCCATATGTGAAAGCCATTGATATGTACCTTATGGGGTGTTTTGTCTTCGTTTTCATGGCTCTGCTGGAGTATGCATTGGTCAACTACATCTTCTTTGGCAGGGGACCTCAGCGTCAAAAGAAAGCAGCAGAAAAAGCTGCCAGTGCCAACAACGAGAAGTTGCGAATGGATGTCAATAAGGTAAACTGTAATGGGGATAAATTTTTAGCATATCCCCAGGAAAGCAGACTCTCACTTCTGTCAGACAGTGCTTTAAAATGTAATTTCTTGTAGAAAATGAGTGGAGTGTAATTATGATGACCTTGTCTTAGCTCTGCAGAGCAGTGTACTTAGCCACCTCAGCAATGAGTGCTGCCCTCTAGCCTGGAAAGCTGAACTTGTTTCTAAAGCATGCAGTCAGTGAAGCTTTACTGAGAGATGTTTTCTTAGTCAGAATTTAGACTTGAATATGTACAATTGTTTCCAAAGGAATAAATCCAAAATGATGGCTGTATATTCTAGTAAAAGGTGTATGGAACATTGGAACTAAAACCTAAATTTAACCTGCTTTCATAAATCTTTCAGATGAGCTGGGTAAGAAGTATTTGCCACAGAAGTGTTTAAAGCTTGACAAGTTTCCATATTTCCAATGTATAATGGGCCAGGATACTATTGACTAAATGAGGAACTTCTCAGAAATAAACCATCAATGTGCTGTGTACTTAATTTTGAATCTAAAAGTGGCCCCCTAGGGATGGAGAATTGAGGCAGAAAAGATATTTGCCAAGATACACACTTCAGGGACAAGTATCCATTATGCTTAATGAAAATGGGGCACTTATCATAAAGCACTTGTAATTTATCACTTTGACCATTTTGGGATGAATATCACACAGTGGCAAATCTGTGCTGAATGCAAAAATGTTCTCAGTCTAAAATGTATAAACTTTCACACACATGCAAAATTGGAAAGTTAAATAAGGTTGAATTATATTTGGGGGGTTTAGGGATTTTTTTTTTTTTTTTTTTTTTTTTTGGTCAGGGGAGTCTCTTTGAGTTGTAATTCATCAGGATAGTCCAAGGAGAAAAAAAATCAAAGTCAGAATTTAAAAAAAATCTGCATTAAAAAAACCCCAAGGGATTATTTGTCAGTTGGAAACTTAAGTTTCATACAGCTCTAGTAGTGAAATTTCTAATGTTTGTTCGGAAACTCTACGCACATAGTGGGCCTGCAGAGAGAAGAATATTTTATTCCAAAAATCCATCACACATTGATGGCACAAAATAGTTTTATAGGTTGCAGTTTGTAAGAAGGAGAGTTATATCACCATGGTTCAGATCTCATCCATTCATTGGTCTATTTTTTTTTTTATTAGAGCAAAACACATTTTAATGAATGAATGCATACTTGTAATGATGAATTTAATTTTGATGTTATGTTAATATATATAATCTTTTAGCTTTGTAAAGTTCATGAAGACACTGTAATGTGTTTTTATTTCTAGCAATTATTTTTCAGCAATGAAAAAAAAATCAGTGAGTTTTATTTAATTTGTCAAGGTTTTTTTTTTTTGTTTTTAAAATTAAATTTCACTTTTTAAAAAATGCTATAAACTGCCCTGTGAGTAATTTCATAAGACTAGGCTGCATTTACCTGAAGTCTTTCCTCTGATATCAATGGAAATTTAAGATCCACAGGTGCCAGAATACCACCTCTAGCTGAAGTATGTTTTTGTACACTTTTCTTCACTTGTGGTGTTTTCAATATTCTTGTTCATACAATAGATCTTTCAGCTGTGTAACAGAATAGCTTAAGTCCAGTAGCAAATTGCTGACATGAAAAAGAATTTGAAAGCACTAACTGGTATGCTAATCCAATTTGCTAGGCAGAGTAAATTAATTTCAATAACTATTGCAGAAATTTAACAGCTACACAAGATATACTGTGGAACACAAGTAACAACTTTATATGATTTGTATTTTTTTATTCTGAGCCTTTTAGCTAATGTACTAGTCTTACTGCACAGAGACTGCTCTGGGGAGAGGGAAAGGAGCTCACAGCTGTTGTTTGACCAGCGGCAAGAAAAAGTATTAATATTTAATGGACCTGAATATTTTGTCTATTAAAGGGAGACAAATATTATGTAATTGTTTTCATTTATAAGAATCAAAAAGGGGTCTGAAGTGCTGAAATTAGTTCAGAAACACTTTTTCAGAAAGACCAACATATTTTAGAAATGAAATCTCACAAACATTCCATCTTTAACTAGGCTCCAGTAGTGAAGGACTGATTTTACAAGGTGTGAATGTTCTTTTGTGATACTACAAGATTCCTCTTGAATCACTATGTGCAATATTACGAATTCATCAGAATCAGATACTATATGAGAGAAGATTGATGCCAAGAGGAATAAACCTCAAAACATGAGGATGAAAACTTCTACGCAAAACAACTTCTGTTACTGCATTCAGCATTGACACTGTAAAAAATGCAGATAAATAGTTACTGGAACTGCTGTTTATAGTGCAGCATCTTTGTTTATACTTTATACACCAGAAAATCTGTAATAGTTTTATTGAAGTTCCAACACTCTTACTTGGTAACAATCTCATACAACTTTCAATCAACAGAAGATGGTGAGAGGAGAGGTGCTGCTCACTCCTCTCATCCACAGCTGCTTGCAAAATCAAAGGAGAAGTTAATTCATGCTCTCTCCGTGCTGTTGAATTCTCTTTCACAGACAGATTCCAGGGTGGACACAGGCACTGGTAATCTCTCTATTCTTGCTTGCTATTATTCAGAAGATACTAGAGAGCCTACAACACAGTGTGCAACAGAACCATTTTTTCCATGACTGTGGCATCTGCTGAATCCATTGCAATCTCTTGGAGATTTGCTGACTCAGGTGTCCTCTTTTCCAATTAGAGTGAACTCCATCAGGCTGGCTGCATAGCTTCCCCATGGCTATTCCAGATGAAACAGCCCAAATCTTTCTTTAAATTTCATACCAAGTTCATATCATATGCAAAATATGGTAGTTTGGGGTTTGTTCT
>WBND01000313.1:1035127-1097015 GCA_013398595.1 Tychaedon coryphoeus | reverse complement strand
AGAAAGGAGTTTCTGCCTTTTTGGCAGGCACCTGTCCCAAAAACCAGGACAAGCTATTAGAGAGTATTCAAAGAAGGGCCATGAGGATGGTGAAGAGTCTGGAGAAGAAACCATATGAGGAGAGGCTGAGGTCACTTGATTTTTCAGCTTGGAGGAAACTGAGGGGAAGCCTGTTGCAGTTACAATTTCCTTGTGAGGGGAAGTGGAGGGGCAGTTGATCAGCCACAGCACTCAAGGAAATGGCATGAAAATGAGTTGGGGGAGGTTGAAATTGGATATCAAGAAAAAGCTTTTCACCCAGAGGGTAGTTGAGCATTGGGACAGGCTCCCTGGGGAAGTGGTCACAGCACCAAGCCTGACAGAACTCAAGCACGTGGACAGTTCTCTCAGGCACATGATGTGACTCTTGGGATGTCCTGCACAGGACCAGGAATTGGACTTGATGATCTGGATGGGCACCTTCCAACTCAGCATTTTCTATGATTCTACAACTCGATTAAATTTGGAAGCATCTTATTTTTGGACTGACAAGGCACTTGGGCTGTATCCACTGATACTTATAGCCAGCTCAGGATCATGAACTTCAATACTGATATGTGATTTAAATACTGATATACATTTGAGAAGTGGAGAATTGGTGATATTTTACTTACACTTTACCCTGGCAAATGCTGTCTGCTTATTCAACATGCAAATATGCTTTTATTACCATCTCCTCATATTGTCTTCGTTAGAGTGAACAACATCCAGAAATATAAATTACTGTTGAAGATACCGTATGTGATACATAGAAGTAAGGAATTATAAAAAAAAAAACCAGTTATTACACCAGCTGTGAGACCTAACCATACACAAGAGTTAAACTAGAAGTTAAATTATTGCAAATATTGGGCCATAGCAATAAATCAATACTTTTACAGCCTCTATCCAGGAGCCATAGACTGTTATCCAGTGAAATGATGACATTCTTCCAAAATGTCTGTTGTTTTGCTTACAGTAGAAAGAAATAAATTAAATGCAGTGCTTTTAAATGAATATCCATTATACACAAAGCATGATATGGAAAAAACAATACCATTTGATTTATAAAATACCCAGTGCTCCAGACTCAAACCATAAAAAATGGAAAGCCTGTCCAAATGTGTTACAGTAATGACTGCAGTTAGGAGGATTAACTTCTGATGATACGTGTGTAATGTGGGAAGGCAAGCAGTGGACATTATTCCCATAACACAGTACATGAATCCCAGAAATGTTGTACTCTTTCTGCTAGATGGAGTCTGTAAGATTGCAGCAAACCATCTGCCAATTTATACATCCACAGGAAGTCGAATTTTTTTTGGGGGGGCACATTAGAGGATAGGTGAGGGTATTATGTGAGGAAGGGGGAGTTTATAGCTGTTTGCATAGTCTGGGCCTTTGTGTCAGGTTTGTGGGAGCGTAGAGATTTAAGCTCATAAGCCTATTTAGGAATGGTGGGCTGCTAGAAGAGAGGATGGAGGGAGATCTAATTTGCCTATTTTTAAATACCTTGTGGGACACATATACCAGTAAATTCTGTAATTATCAGTGCTTGATTTATCTGTCTGCAAGGGCTGTTAATAATACATTAATAGAATTAAAGGACAGGTGGGTTTATTGTGGTACCTTCCCAAGCTGAGACTAACTTTCCTCTGTATTGACACAGAATTTGTGCTGGTGAATGCAGAACTTTCAAGAAGGCTTTTAAACTCATCATTTGCCAATTGAGATGGAGATAAAACTCCAGTTTCCTCAGTGCTTTCTACAAGCTTTTAAGGAACTTTCCCTCAGTAGCTGAGACGCCAGAACAGACCTTGGAAGCAATTGTGAGACTAAACTGGGAAGACTAAGATTCATCCAAGAGCAGCACCAGAGGGATCACAAGAGCTGCATGTGGGTTTGAGTCCACAGGACTATGTGAAGCTCCATGCAGAAGTCTGGTAAGTGAGCAGTGACTGGAGCTTCACAAGACAGGGTGTGAATAGTGACCAACTTGGCAATAGGGTACTGCAATTCCCATCTAGGTATTATCGTCACTTCAGATATTCCGTGTAAGGTGGGTGATAGAGGAATTGAATAACTTTAGACATAAAAACTGTAATTGAATAACTTTCACAGGCAGGGAATGCATAAAATAAATGTTCAGAAACAAAACTAAAAAGGCTGGGTTTGAAAACTTGAAAGAACCAACCTGCATTGCTGGTAATTGGTTATTGGTTTGGTTTTCAAGCTAAACTTTGACCTCTCAGAAAGAAAACTCAAGAAGAAAATACAGCTAATGAGGACATAGTGGGACACAAGAGGAGTACAAAAACCAGTGCAATGCTACCCCTTGAGACGGACTGCATGGAGATGAATGTGATAGTTCAACCAAGTTATTTACCAAATGCAAATAAAATACCATGTGCAGCTAAGTGACAAGAAATAATCAAAGATACAGAAAGCACTCCTCTGGGAAACTCAGAGGATGAGATTTGTTTGCCTTGCAGAGGAGATTAATTACTGTTACTGAACATAATAAATGCAAAAGAGGAAGTAGATGAGAAAAGTATGTTTGCCAACTCTTACAGCAAAAGAATAAAATGACATCCAGTAAAAAATTAAAGGCAAGAAGTGTAAGACTAATTGCAGGACTTCTTTAATGATAACATAAAATTACCTCTTGAATTGATTGCCACAATATGTGAGCTCAGTAAGGCTTGGAAAGGGGAATATATATGGCTAATGAGGCTCTTTGCAATGACAATAGTGCAAACTGAGAATAACTGGAGATATAAACCAAGGACACCAAGGATAACCGGAACATTGCATATATAGTCAATCATGACTAGCATTTCTGTTGTCTTCCTGAATACCAGACACTTCCAGTTCCTCAGGTAGGCAGTAAAGTGCAAATCACAGTGCTGTGTTCTATAAGAAGGGGCAATAACTGTCCTGGAGTCTGTATAAAGGATACACAAACACTGGTGCACTGGAGAGTCCAAGGCACTTTGAAACCTAAAAGAAATTTTGCTAGTGATGCTAGATGTCAGGCAACTGTCACAAATTAAGTTTGCACCCCTAGACTAAAACAGTGACAGCAAGCAATGTTTGTCAGGTGGCTTTATCTCAGCCTTTCTTGTCTGTTACTCAGTTGAAAGGCAGAGACTCCCTTGTGTTATCCAGGCAGCTGGTGTTGACAGGACATAAATCAGACATATACTAAAAACTCCAGTAAGTACCTCTCTTATTTAGGAATGAACACTCTGGGATCAGTCATATATGAAAAACATAATAATAGTAATGAAATTGTGTCTAGTTTTTTAAAAACAACCAAACAACCCCCCAATGTTAATGGTTCTTAACTGTGAGCTGTAATTTGCTTCAAAAGACCTTCTTGCTAAGGATTTCAGTTCTTTTTGACAAAAAGACTCAGTCAAAAACAAAGTTCATTGCTGAATTTTAAAATATACTTTATATCAAATTGTTAAAGAGCATTAAAAAAAAGGTGGAAGTGTTATTTTAGTATATAGAAACCATACAGCAGGTGCTCTGTAGTTTCAGTTAATGTGGTAAGAACCTCACAATTCATTAAAAATTGTTCCTCATGACAATTGACGCAGAAGTAAGAAGGTTGAATTGAAATTCAATTCCTACTTTTTAGGATAAAATTTAATGAACAGTGTAAGACAACCATTACTCAACATTATTGATAGAAATGGGTCAAATTCAGTGCTATTGAAAACACAAAAAAGTCTGAAATTTGCTGATTCATCTGTCTCAAAATCTTTTGTGAGTATTTCTAAGATGTTTGATAGTGTTTCTCAAATTCTGTCTAAATGATTGAGAACCATCTTGTACATTTTGTACATTTTGTGTGCTCTTTTACTTGTGAATCAAATGCAACCAAATGCTTGGAGTCTATGAGAGCAGGCCAAAGACATTTCCTAGCATCAGGGCAAAAAATTAGAAAGGAAATATTAGAAAGCTTTGAAAGTTATTACAATGCTTTATGCATAGCTGGGAGCCCTGTGAAAATGATCACTGGTTTTGTGCAGCTGATTTCTCCAGATTACACATTGTAGTCACCTGTGAAATGCATGCCATTCCGTGTATTTGTGTCAGACCTGCATTGGATTCATTGTGAATATGTCTGCACTTCCATCCAAACTTTCTCAAAACAATAGGAACACCAATATAAGAGAAAAATTATTTTTTTTTTATGGCTGATCACATTGAATTACTATTGCAGCTCTCAGGGGCTTTTGTTTACTTGTTTGTCTGGTTGGTTTTTTATGAATATAGAAAATTTAACATGGCAAGAGCCAGGGCAGCATGAAGATTGTTGTTGAGAAAGGCAAAGAAATAGTATTGCTTTGCTTCATTTAAGGGATGTTCATACAGAGAGTCAAATAATGTATTATATGTTTCCATAACTCCCTGTTAACATTTTTAACCTCACTGGCTGCATTTTTTTCTCTTTAGAGAATCCTCACTTGCCATATGAAGGATTTATACATGCATAGTAGACATGCTACCAAAAACATAGATCCCCATAGTCTGGCATGTAGTATAAAGCAAATAAACTAAGAAAAGAAGGCTTTTAAAAAGAAATAATTTTAAATAATTTTCTAGCATAGGTTGATAAAATGTCTCTTTTTTTGCATATTAATATACAAACATATGAAAATTAAGAAAATCACCATTTAGAATATATAATGAAGATTTTTTTTTGTAAACAATAATATTTTTTTCTAAAATGTAAATTTTTTTTGCAGAAATTAGTGCCCTAATTCCATCATATTAAGAAAAATAACTTTCTGTCATAAGCAAAACATGAGCACAAACAAACATAAGCAAAACAAGAAAAGCCCTTCAGAAATATATACACTGGTCTTTTTTGAAAAGCAGTTTTATATAGGTAACTAAATAGAAATTTTTTAGAAGTAATGTTCACACCGCTGTTCACACTATAGGTGCATCCTTATTTCACATGACTGGGGTGTTTTTGTATTTGCAGTACCAGGGGAAAATGTCCTAGACAGATCACAAGGGAGTATCTTTTCTGATTAGCTTAGGAGATGGAGAGGATTAATCTGTTTTCAGCCTGGTATATAAGAACACCTCTTGTCTTTTGCCTTCTGCCTGAAAAGGCTCAGCTGGTGATACAACACCATGTTCTAAACCTCAAAGAATGGTGTACTACTAATAGTTGAGTTTGATATTGCATACAACAAGCCTAAAGATGAACTGCTTCCCAACAAAGCAGAAAGGTTATTCCAAGTTAGTTTTCAGTGTAAGGAGTTGGGTTGGTTTTGGTCACCATTGTTCAACTGCTGACCATTAAGGCACAGGAGGAATGACTGGTACACACTTCACAAACATCAGTTTTTTCCAGCACGTTAATACTGTAGTTGGCCTCCTTGGGAAATCAGGGAGCATGAGGCTGTCCATGTGAAACAGAAGTATGAAACATATTTGACAACAGACATGGAAAACAACTTCAGTTTCAGAAGTAAAAAGAAACTTCTCTTTCACGTATCAAAAATCAGAAATGTCCAGGAGACAGATATCTATCACCAGTCTTGGCATGGGATAGCTCTCTGAATGTGCTCCCTTCACAGCATACAGCCACCACTGGCATGATTAGGTAAGATCTTACATAAAGTGGGATGAAACCTCTTCAGACTTTTGCAGAGGTTTATGAAGCATTTTTAAGAGGTCTTAGGGACATAATATATGACAGAAGCCAAATCCAGAATGCCTGCAACAAACTGCCTGAGGACTGAGTTGTGTGCATACTTGGCCATTAGACCCAGAAACATCAAAATCTATCAAATGGTATGAAGACCTGGTTGTCGCCTGGTTGTGTGAAGTTCTTCACAAAAGGGAAGGGGTACCACTTCATCTGAAAAGTAGCAACCATGACAAAGTCCTTTCTGAAGAGCCTGAAAGCCATGCAGAGCCTGAATAAGATAGCTTTGTACTAATAATGGTAAGGCTTGTAATGAACTAGGGTTATTGCCTGTGTAGTGACTGAATCAACAGGGCAAAACTAAACATCTTGAAGTCTGAGTCTATAACCAGTTTTGTTTTCAGAAGCAATGTTATGATTTGAGAAATGGTCATGGCCCTGAACTTAAAAATACACAGTTTGTGAGACCAAGATGAGTCTGGGATATTTTCCTGGAAATGATTTTAGAAACAGGTAAATGTACCTGGAGAAAGCCCATGTCTCTTAACATGCTCTCAGTGTCAGGATTTAAAGAGCAGAGCAATGAGCAGCATTTGGTCCCTTGCTGTGTCCTTCAAAGGGTGAGTATTGTTACACAAGGCTGCTTTTTAACATGGAGGATGAGCATCTTAGTGCAGAGGTGAAGCATCTGCATGCAGGTTTCCTCTAACTGAATCTGCAAGGCTCTGCAAGGTGCCCTCAGATTGGATAAACAGGCAATTTGTTCCCCAAAGCTCAGTGCCCCTCAAAAGACAAGCCTTCCACTGCACTGAGTGAGGCTTTGGGCTACGACTTCCACCAACTAACAATGTAGTAGAAATGTCCCTCCCCTAGAGTGACTGAGTTTGTACACACCATAGGAATATAGATAGGGAAGAGACACAATTTGTGATGCCTCTCTCAGTTTGCTTTTCATGAGATGAGCCTATACTTTTGTGTACCATAGAGCTGCCATTTAACTCTGAATGATTTAAAACTATTAGTTAAATTTTACAGTTTCATAAATAGTTTTCCCTTCTCTTTCCAGAAATAACAGGAAAATGGTTATGATTTTTTATGACCCTAACCTCTATATGCTCCTTTGCTTTGTTAGCTTTTCTAGGGAATCAGTGCGTTCAAGCTAGAACTCATTCTGCCATCTCTTGAAAACAAAACCAGAAACTACTATAAATATTTTGCCAGAGTCAGGCATTTGCATAGCAAAACATTGTCAGCAAGATAAAAATTATTTTAAATTAAATGTCATGATTCAAAGATCTCCCTAGGAATAAACTTATTACTAAATTGTGAAATTGGAAAGAAGCAATACCTTAGGTAACAGTCTGGTTAATAAGACACTTGATTATGGATGCTAACTGATGACAGCCATTCCATGGCACCCATAATACTTCTACTGAAACTGATTCCAGAAATTATTCCAGCATTACTGGAATATTTCACCTTCACCTTCACTGTCATATTTCTCCTTTTGCACCAAATTCACTGAAATTGCTCCCAAGCCTTATGGCTGGAAAGATCTCCATAGGAATTTCATCTGCTGTTGGTATACATAGCAGAACTTTATCCCTAGAAACTACTGTGATTTAGCTTTGGTGTAATGTAGTCACATGGGAGGGAAAATTGGTCTGCTTGGAGCTGTATTTAATGTGTCTCACAAGTCTTCAATATTTGGATGTGTAACCAAAATGGTATTTTAAGAAGTGTTTGGCAATACATATAGGCATGTGTGTACATATGTGAGTAAATGATTTTAAAATCTGGATTAAAAGATTTTAAACCAAAAAGGATGTCATTAAAATTTTGGAAGTAAGTGCTTGAGCACTGTGATATGTCAATATGTCTGTGCAGCATTTTGTAATTTGTCTTGTAACAGAATGTATCCTCTAATTGCATAATTGTCGTGGCTTGGAGCAAATTTTGGGAGTAAACTTCTGAAGTAGACTTTTTTATAATGCAAATTCAAGCGATCTCTCCCCCAACCAATTTAGAAGGTAAACCTTCTTTGATAAAAGTGGAAAAAACCCTGTTTATTTAAAAAGCAAACTATTCACAAACATGAGCAAGTGAATAATATTGAACAATGGAACCTCTCCTTGTTCTGAGGAGATGGCAAATTGAGAGAGTCCTTGTCGTGGCGGGTAGCTTGGCTCGCTCAGTCTCTTTTCAGTCCCTCCAGGAAGATGCCACATCCTGAGCCTCAGTGGGCCAGAGGTGTGAGCTCCTGGTGTTTTTCTGGGTTTTCAGGCCAGAACAGGTTTGAATAGTTCCAGGAAAAAAAATACACAGCCTTAGGAAAACTTTCCTTGCCAGGGAAAACCAGCCAAAAAGCAAAGGAAAAAGCTCCTTGTCTCTCGGTCTTGCTGTCCTTGCTGCAGACAACACTGTCCATGAGAGAGAGAGCTGAAGTGCTTCTCTCTGTGTTTTTGAATACAGCCACAAAAAATCCCACTGCTTTTCCTTCTCTCCCCCTTCACTCTCAGATCTAGTTTTAAAAGTGCAGAACTTACATGAATGGGGATACAATTCAGCATCATAAAGTCGTCCCAGGACAATAATGATATGTGTAATTTTTAGTGCTTACTGGCCTGTATTCCCTTATCTCCCCATGAATTCCTTGTGAAATATCCCTGCTTTACTCCTCTCCTGAATCTTTATTCTTATCAGATAACCATACATTGCCAAATAAATGCCACTTCCAGTGTGGATTTTTGGAAATGTTGAGACAAGAGGAGCAGATTTCATTTCGAGAATTCAGAAAGCATAAACTAAGCATTTGCTCAATACAGTCTAAGACTTTATTTAATCTAACAGCAGGGATAATGGGAGAAGACCCACAAGTCTGTTCCCTGTATATATGACACACCTCTGAATATTGCATTTTCAGATATATTCATCCCTTTGTACAGTAGCCCAGTTTTCCCCATCACATAAAGTTCTTAGTAAATCAAATTCCTGTGCAAATACTTCTGCTAGTTTATTTGTCTTTATAGACTAATTACCCTGCATTGTTAGAAAAATATTCATACTGATAGAAGGCTCTAAGTATCTCAATTGGCACCTTCTGAAGTTAGAAAAGCATGGAAGAGAAAAAATGTAAAACTAATCCTGTCCCACTTGAAAGCTCAAGAAAACCTAAGAATGCTTTGTGCTTGTTTGCACTCTCCTGGGGATTTCTGTTTATCCTTATTTATATTTTGATGTGAAAATTAGGTTGCATGAGAGATTTTTACATGTGTTTAAACAGGATACAGTTTCTTAAAAATTCCCACCAAAGTGAGGGACAAAATGAACACTGCACCTGAATGTTGAATTTTGTGGTTTAGATTGCAAGTGTTGAATTTCCTATTCCAGAGATTAGTACAGTGAGTAGGTATGAGATACAAGTGAATCAATCCATGAGGTACTGAGAGAAACTGAAGAAAGATATATAGTAGCATAAAGGAGTAGGGCACAGGGAAAAGCAAGCAAGACAGTTTGTAAAGATGGTTTGCATTTACATGGATGAGGTATAGTCACATGGACTGTAAACTCTTCCTCATCTTATAAAAATGCCACAGAGTCTGTATGTAAATTTATTCTGTGATTGGAAAATGCCTCATCTCAGATAATTGATCTAAGCAGCTTGATCTGATGAACAACAAAACCAGGACAGCATGGGCATCAGTCACTTGTGTACAGTGCTTGGCACAGCAGTTTGGTGATGCCATGATTTCATGATCTTCAGCCTGTATTTCAGTTGGTACTTGAGCTAAGTAAACTAGGTTTTGTCCTCCCTACAAGTCCTCCCTTCTCAGTTTCAATATAGTAATTTTAAACTCTGTAAGTAGCTTTTGATTTCAGTTCTTAATCTCAAAAACTAGTTCCTGTACTTCAGTACTGTTCTCTTATCTTCAGAAAGCACAATGATGGGGCATTCACTTATATCAGTGCAGAAGGAAAAATGCCACAGACCGAGTTATGCTAAGGTTTTCTCAGCAATCTTGAGGTTTTCGACTGTTATTTCCATTTCAATAGTGAACACATACTATTCTACAGATCTTGAAAATTGGGGAAAGCATAAACCTCAGCAGAATGTTTGCTATTCCCCCCAGCTGGACCTTGAATTTAAATAAGATGAGAAGTAAGCTATAAACTTTGCAATGGTTGATTTACAACAGAGGACAACAATGAGTCATGAATCAGAGACTGTTTTAATTGATTTTGCATACATCATAAACTACAGAAAAGCTGATTAAATGGCTTGTAGAAAGCTTTATGAGTGATTTCCTTTCCAGAGCTGTTCAAGTCTTTATTCAGGGGCACAAAAATATAAAGAAGTGCGTGGGAGATTGCTTTTTAAATAAAAAAATAAAAACAGTATTGGAGGTCTTACAGATAGCAGAAATTTTAAAAGTCATCCTGGGTGCAATATATGAAAACGAGAGAAACCCATTAATTCTGGCACAGAGAATTCTGGCAGAGGGAATCTCAAATAGTATTGAAATTAATTTAAGTTGCTTGTTTTTAAGATATCCAAGCACACTTGGATATGTCATTCTTATGACTTTCTCATCAATCTTTTAGATTTCTCCTGGCTATTTCTGGTTTCATCTCTCCTCTGACCTCCGGACAGGTGTATGAACCCAAAGCAACTAAAGAAGGGTAAAGATACATATCTGAACTCTGTTGTGGTTTTAATAGCTGTTGGCAGCTAATATCTCTGTCACTTAAAAGGTGCATGCAACAAAGCCAAAAACTAGTCTCATTCAAGGGAAAATTAGTTTTACACAGTACTACAAAATATTCTTTGAAAAGGATGTCCTGCTAGATCTTTTTCTTCCTAGTAAGAAGTGCAGTGTCCACCTCATCCCTAGCTGAAGCCCTGGATCCATGGGTTCATTCAGTTTTGAGTATATCTGCTCCTGGTAATAACTATTATATTATTTAATTTTGTGAGAGAATAATCCTTTGCTTCAGCTGTGTTTTAACTGTGCTGTATGACGCTGTTTAAAAGCATGTTAAATCCCAGAGCAAATGTCGCAACATTATGAAACTAGAGGAAACTAGAGATATCCTGAGATATCACAAGTCTATCTTCTGCCATAATGTGCAAAGCTTACTATTTAGAAATGTTATCAAGCTATAACTTAAAAACATATTCTTACTTTGTGTAACTTGTGTCAGAAGACTGTTTTCAAATCACAACCTGAAAATTTTCAAGCTGTCTTGTACTTTTCAGTCTAAAATGTTTTCTTGATTACTTTATTCCAAAAAGTTGTTGTAATTTTATATTTTTAAAATTTTTTTTTATTATATTTTCCAGAGAGATGGAGACTGTGAGATTATGCAACTGGGCTTTATGTTTTGAATTGCTGGAGTCTTTCAAGAAAGTATGATGGTGGGCAGGGGACTGTCTCACAGACAGCAGACAACTATGAGTGCTGTAGCAAGGTAAACAGCTTGCAGAGGTGAGAGGCTCCTGCCACCACAGCAGAATGGAGGAAGCTCAGTCCCTTTTCACTGTGTTTGGCAGAAGCCTGTCAGCATATCTTCATTAACCCTAAGATGGTGCTTTTTGTCCACATATCAGAAAAAAGGTATATAAAGCATGGGAGAGAAAAGAAGGGATGAGGAGGCAGGAGAAGATAGACATTGCAGAAGGAGCCTCATCAAATGTGATAGGAGGGAAAATTGAGGGAAGATAGCAAGTTTGATAGTGGGTACTGTGAAAAGGAAATGGAAGAAAACAAACCTATAAGAGATGGATCCTTTCAATAGGTCCTTTAATCTTGGGGAAATGTGCATCTTGAGCAGTTTTTCAAGATTACCTAATCAATACAAGAAATCATGTCTATCCCTAGCTTTCATCCCTCTAGGCTCAATACAGAATGCCCCTTTCTTATATAATAATTGTCTTTTGGCAATCATAGGACTTTCTTATTTATGGTACACTTCCGTATGTTTTATGGTGCAGCAGGGGAGGTGGCAAATTGCCCTCCTTTGGAGGGAGCTTTATACTGGCATCTTGGCTGGGAAAGAGAGCAGCCTTAAGTTGAGCAGGGATATTTCAACAGTAGGGATATATTTGAGATAGTTGACACCAAAAAAACAGGGGAAAATTATGTGTAACAAGGGCTTACCCATAATCTTCTTATATTATTAATTAGTATGTGCACACAACAAATACCTGTGGCAGAATTCTCACGCTCAGATGAGGTCCCTGTATCCTGGATATGTCCAAAAGTTCCCTTGCAGACCACTTCTTTGAGGTCTAATTAACATTCCTGATTTCTGCTATGAAGCAAAGCATTTTTCCCTACTTCTTCCTCATGCTTCCTGTCAACCTCAAAAGAGTTCCTCAGGTGCTTGGCTGGAATTGCTTATGAGAAATTACCAGAGGACCCACCAAAAATCAAAACATGCTCTTGTTTCAGCAATCTTTTTGATCCAGTGGAAATGGTATCCTCAATAGGACAGCTTTTGGCTAAAACTGTACAGTCACAACCATGATGACCTTTTCAATATTTTGAAAGAATAATTCTTATTCTAGGAATTGGATTTTATTTAGAGTTCTAGCAGCGTTTTACAGTAAGACCCTATAGTAAATATTCAGCACCAAGCAAGTGAAGGTGCCTCAGCTGAATCTATCTGTTTATCTAAATTTCAGGTGATTCCTCTTAACTGATAGATGAAAGTCATATTTAGTGTAGCTGAAATGAAAACTACTACAATTGAAGAAGGTTTCTTTAAAGTTATTTTCCCTACAGTGAAAGAGATTAGTATTAGTTCATATTAATTTGAAATCATCATCAAATATCTTTTCCTACAAGGATGGCATATTCAAAGCTAACACATAATCTTGTTCTTCATTGAATGAAAGCATGTTCTAAGGGCCAAGTTTGTGCTGAAATCTATTAAGTAAATAAAAATACAAAAATAAAAGCCCTAGCAAAAAGAGTAGGAAACGATGAAGTCAGCCTTGGAAGATGTTAACCCAAATAGTTAATCTGCTCTAGCCATTTGAAATTCACTCAGTAGGTTTGCCAGAGATGACTATTAGCACAAATGAAGGGTCCATGTTTGCAAATTGATACAGGTACCCTTTCTCTTGGGCCAAATACCAGATCTGGCCATTTAATTAAATAATTCTTCTCCTGAACTCAAAAAGCCTGGTTTAGTTTGATTACACTTATGAGACCAGTTATTGAAGGACTTTGAACTCAGACCTGAAAATGAAATTAAGCCAGTTAGAGAGATTCTCACTGAAATAGATATGCATGTCTCTGGCAATGCAGGCATCTTCTCAGTCCAGCAACAAAAGGGCACTTAAGGGAATATAGAATGTTCTGCATGGCGTGATTTAACAACACAATCCCTATTAACTTTAATGAGAGTTGCACAATTAAATCTTCACACAATGTGCTAAAAATTACTCTTTCAATTTAATGCATAAACTAATAGGTCCACTTCAAAATGTGGAAGGATAAGGTAGGTGAATAATTTTTGGAAAAAATCAAGCCTTAGGTTGATTAGACATGTAAGAAGAGGGGACAAGTTAAGTATATACTATGAATCTTGTTGAACTAGGCATTGGAATTAAAATAGTGTTGTATATATAACTGAGTCTTGCAACAGATAAACAGAAGTATAAAAGATTTGTATTTTTTACTACGAACCAGGTAAATAACTAAGATGTCTCCATTTCAGTGGCTTGTGTAGAAGGATATCTAATGAGGGCTTTAAGCATGCTTCCACCAATTAAAAATACACTACACAAACTTCAAGACACTTAGAAGTCCTCTTTTGTACAGTCAACAAACTTCACACTATAGCAAAAATAAAAAAAGGGAACTTCTCTTCCTCCTTGTTTTTTTGGACAAGCTGTAGAGGAGGAGTGAATTTCTGTAGTGATAAATCATCATTAAGAATTTTGTGTGCTGCTCTCAAATACAGTGGAAAGCCAAAACAGGCTGTGGATTGCAAGTAATTTTGACTCAAAATACAATATTCTGTCTTACCAATAAACTACTACATTCTGTGGAAACCTTTAACTCCCAACTGGGCTTCAAGTATAAGGAGTAATTACACTCTGACTTTTTCTTTTTAATGCAGATCTGTACTATATGTAATTATATATCAGGCTCTGAGTGTGCATTGACAATAAGTATATACTGTAATTACAGACAAACTGTATTTTTATGTATACAACCATATCCCTGTATAACAAAGAGGCTTTACTGGTGCATTTATTCATAGTCAAATGTAACATCCAAGTCCTTTTCTCCTGGAGCTGTAAGTGTTTGGGGAACAATGACAAAACCATGCAAACTGCCCTATAATTGAAGGTCTAACACATTTTTTCCCACAAAGTTTGTACTCATTAACTATTAAGAAATTTATGAAAGAAAATTTAACACTTTTCCAGTTCTTTAGTGTCCTTAAAATTTGATCACACTTGATATGATTATATGAAGGTATGAAGTCTTTGCCCGTTCCTCTCAGAATTGGAGCTGAATAAGGAAGTGGAGAAATCCTAGAAGTTAAGGGCTTAGACATGATCTTCATAATGAGATCATCATGATGAAAATACCTGCACTTTCACATTTAGTATCCTACAAGGTGACATTTGTTCTCTGTTTCCTTGACTGTCACTCCTTATAGTCTTCCTATTTCATAACTACTCTTCTCAGAAACAGACATCTTGTGGACCTGTAGGAAAATAATGCTACTTTATCACAGATGGAATATTTTCAAAGTAGCACTCTTGTATGGAGTGTACAGTTAACTGTCTTGGTAACCTGAAAGTCAATAGATAAACACTCCTCCGTGGCGTGTGGAGTGGAACCTGAATGTCACCTATTGCAATGGGATTTTCTGGATGCGTATATCAAGATAACCCTTTCCAACAGCATCAGCTGTGACTTTAACACTTCAGCCTGCAAATGGTATTAAATGAGGCTGACAAGTGATTAACAGGTATCAGATATGAATGGTTTTATTGAATTAATGATCTCCTGTGAAGTTCTTGAGCTGGCATACAGCAAGTAAAAACTACCACTGTATGCTTCCATAGTGAATCTCTCCCACTAGGACAGAAGAAATAGTGCATGAGTTTTTCAGTACTGATTTTTTCCTAAGTGCTCCAATTTTTGCAATAGAGAACATTAATATGACTTGAGTCTAAGTGAGGAGATATGGCCAAGAAGCAGACGGCAGAGGTGATCTTCAGGAAGCAAATAAAGCAATAATAACACATTACTCTAAAATAGTAAATGGGGCCACTGCAGATGTCTGATGAGAACTGTGGGCAGAATCAGTACAAAGGATTTTCTCAGAACATTTTCTGATGCCAAATATAAATAAGTAACAGACAAATTGAATGCCAAAAATGCATAATTGACTTATTTCAGAAGAGGATTTGGGATTCTGAGATGAGTGTATATTTATCTGTAATGGGAAATTTGATATATGGATTGGAATGGAAAGCAAGAATTTTAAGTGACATTTAAAATTTAAATGATAGAAAGCTATTAACTTTGTCTTATAACTTTTGCACTACAAACATGAGTTCTGAAAGGGATTGAGAAAACACCCTTTTGTGCTCTGAAGCTCTTGCTGCTAGACTAAATCATCATCCTTTGGGAATGAAGTCAAAGGTCAGGAGAAAATTCAGGTGCAGAACCAGAGCTGCCGACTGGGACAAGCCACAGGTCTCGTAAGATACTGGAAATGGCATCTTTAGCTGGAACGTTCTGGAACCTCAATTTAAAAAAAATACCTATTCAGAGGAAAACTGTGCCTGTGAATATAACTTATCCTGATTGGATCACTCAAGTTAGAATTTAATGAAATACTTAGTTGTGAAAGAAAACTACACTCTTTAAACATGTATCTGTAGGACATTAGTCATGCTTCCCAGCCTTTATCATTGACATTCATAAAAGACACCAAAGCCAATTAACAAAATTGCTGATAAAATATGGTATAGGCCATATTAAAAAAAGAACAACTTTAATTTAATTTTTTGATTGTTTGCTTGGATTTATTTCATTACATGAGAACTTGTATGAGGAACAACTTTGAATTAAGAACTGTTTAGATTTTCATGTCGTGACTAAGTGGCTGATGGTACAACTTCAGCAAAACTGCAGAGCAGAAGTTATATTTAGTGTTCTGTCTCCTCAGACTCCTGGTTTTGGATAATCCTTCAAACCTGGTGATTTTGTGATTATGTTAATTCTGAAAGACATTTAGATTTGACTAGTTCTTGCATATATGAACTGTATTACCTATCAATATTCTAAATTGATGTAGAAAGTATAACTAAAGAACTCATCTTTAATCTAATGGCTACTGAACTATTTGAATCAATCTTCCCTGAATGCAACACTATAGATATGATTGCCTTTAGTGTGCCACATGGCACTTTTGCCTCTTTCTCCCATGGTATCAAGAAGGTACAGTATTTATAGCTATATCACAGGCCTTGCAACAGTTGCTGACATAGGGCTAACACTAATGATGAGATTTGGAGCAAGTCTGGGTCCTAGAACCCTCTCCAAGCCTGCTAGAACTTGGAACAGAAGCAACAACACAGAAACAAAAAATGGTATTTTACTGGCAGACTATTGCTATGTATGTACTTGGAATAAACAGTTATGTTCTCCAGCAGTGTTTTCCCAGATGATTCATCATCTGTGCCAAGATAGTGTGATGCTTGGAGAATGGCTCCCTGTGCCTGGCCACACATGTACATGCATGTATATATTCTCTCCTGAAATCTTGTGTTCTGTTGTTCTCCTCCACTACATGGAGCAAACATCATCGTGATCTAGCAGTGCAGACACTTGAACCTGAGCCAGAATCACCAAAGTCAGCAATTCTGGTGAACTCTGTAGTGGAGATACAGTGTTGTGATCCTGCCTTGGGCTGTGAATGCCACATGGGACATCGCAGCTCAGAAAGGTTTTCTGAAAAAACAAAATATTATTGATTTTTTTTTTAATTTCAGAAAGTATTTATATTTCCAGTTCTATGCTATGGCCTTCATAACAGATTTGTGTAAAAGCACATTTGTGAGGATGCATATTACATGAAGGAAATCCATGTCAGTAATCAGTTTTTCCCACTGAAGCCATCTTTACTGAAATGCCTCTGAGCTGGTCACAAATCTGTTACAAAACAGTGCAAGTTATCTATTTCTTTAATAAATGAAGCATTTATAATGATTTCCATAGAACATTTTTCTTAATCTTTTATCATATTCTCCTTAGCAAGTAACTCTCTGGGGCCATTTCCCAGCTATAGAATGGATCTCACATTTCATGTAGGGTTATTAAGACCATTACTTTTCTTAGACATTGGTTTATTGGTGTCCTAAAGGCTCCTTCTCGGCACATCTTTTAGATACTCAATTCAAGTAGATCTGCCTTTTGCACAGCCTAAAAATGTTTTAGGACCAAATTTAATGTTTTCTGCTGCTTCTGCCACAGTATTACTGATCCAGTCACCTATTTTTTTTTCCAGTGGGGAAGAAGTATTTTGACAATTTCTTGGGTTGAAGAACTAAATTTTCACCACTGTACATAATTTTTTCCCCCTTTTTTTTCATATAAAAGAAATTTGCAATTTGCTTCATATTTTTCAGGTTAGGCTAAGTAAAGTTGATACTTGTTACCATGATAGGGTTGACAACAGTATGTAGGGAAAGAAAACCTCTTTAAATCAGATCCTGTACAATTTTCCATTCAGACCCTTAATCTTGAATAGCAGTAACTGCTTTTTGTCTCGCTATCCTGGTTTCTTCTTAGGAGACATTTGCAATCACACTGAGATTGAGCTGAACTATCTATACCCATTAATGGTTAAGGGAGATAAACCTGCACTGAATCTAATCTAAATTTAGCCTGACTGAGTACTAGGAAAGTTTCCCGCTGCAAGGCAGCTGATGATTGCATCACCTTTTCTAAATACCTTTCATGGGTGAACTAATCTGATAATTTAGATGGCAAAAAATTGGAATAAAATAGTTGAAAGAGAAATATCCTGAAGTTAATGAGAAATGTATAAGGTACTACAAACTTACTTTTTTCAGAAAGGCTTTAAAAGAAATATGCCTTTCAAAATAAATAGCTATATACAACAATTAGACAAAAAATGAATATACTAAAATTAATTCTGGAATGAAATACATTGAAATATCTTTTGCATGCTGTTGTTGACACGTTTATTGCTGACAGTCCTACAGCTTTTCCTCTGAAATGATAATCTGCTGAGATGATAGTATCCTGGTATAGCAAACACAAATATTATTGGCAATAATATTTTGTTGGTAGATTGATATGCTGCACTGAAGAAGTCTACTGATAATAAAGGTTTATCCCTTGCAGAAGGGAACATTTTCTAGTAGCAATATTATATATTTTTGAAAAAGTTATCAGTTAAAGAAGGGATTTAAGATAACATGATCTTCTTGTTTTATAAGAAGTAATAAAATACCTATTATCTATATTCAGAGGGCAACATTCAGTAATAGCCAATTTTACAGACAAGGGAACTCCATCATTATGATCATCTTTTAGGAGCAAATATTAAAGCTTCCTGGCTTTCAAAATTTCACCACATTTTCCTTCCCTAACTTTTCTCGTCATTCTTGCTAGTCGTACTAACTAGCCTGTCTCCTTTATGCTGGTGATGAAATCTCTGTATATCTGGGATGATGGATTCAGCTTCCAGAAACTGGAAGGTCTTGTAGGAAGAGGAAAAATCGTCTCAAGATCAAAACAAAGTAACTAAGGACCCAGATGACAGAATTCAACTGGCCAACAAATGAAGCCATTTTTTCAGAGCAAGACATGCAGGAGCAAAGTGATACCTGCCCAATAGAAAGTTGAATTTGATGCTGAGAAGGAAATGGTAACAAGTAGCAAAGGTTTTACTGACTTCTTAAAAAAATTAGCTAACAATATGGAGGAGTGTAGCTACAAGGATGGTGGGGTACAAGTTAAGAAGAGTATACGTATGGTCCCAAAATATATACTTTGTACCAGTTTTCAGAAAATGCAGCAGTCTCGTGCTGACAAAGTAGGCTGGTAAATGTAAATGAGGGTATGGCGTTGGATTTTATCTTAGAGAAGGAACCAAAACATAAAAGAGATGATGCTCTTGAGAGTTTTGGATTTTAGAAAGGCTCATGCTTGAATCACAGGCACAGAAAAAAGTGTTTACAAGAACCTACTGAGAAGAGTGCAACAATATTTGATTGCCAAATGGCAATGTTCCTGGCTGTATTACAGGAGAGGAAAAATATTAAGAAAAGCGATCCAAATAACTGCTATTCTTTTAGCCTGATCTGAATAATGTGCAAAGCATTATGATATACTGAGAAGAATAATGTTAAAGATACATAAATAACATAACATATATATAGATTATCAAAGACAGACTGTGTCAACATTCATCTTTCATAAGGAAATGGAAGACTTTTCACAGTAAAGCAACCTCACTCTGAATTTCAGTAAGATTCTGATATGAAGTCACATAGAAATTATTAGTTAAACTAGAGGAAACAAGGGTAAGAGCTCAATTAAAAGAAACAGGTCTTGCTGTGAAGTAAAGCAAATTATCCTAAATTAGGCTCTATGCTGCTTTGGTTTGGCTCTTTCTTGTACCAGAGCTAACCTTCAATTTGAATTTACACACTTGCCTTCAGGACACAGCCAGCTAAAATATTCCCAAAGGAGACAGCCTATTTGTTTTAGTAAGGCAAAAGCTACAAGTACACAGATAAATACATAGATGAAGCAAAGGGGAATAGGGAAAATAATTATTTAGTCTGAATGAAAATATTAGCAAAGAACCCCTGACAATGAACTGTCCATGACCAGGTATCAACTGGTCAGTAAATATTCCTAAAGGGGAGAGAAGTGGCATACTAGTCAAACCCCATGACAAAATGCTAGCTAATTTTAGGACAGGATAGGGGTGTGTGGGGGAGGGCATCTCATTGCTTTCATCTGCTAGTATATATGCCAAACAGTTTGTTACACCATCAAGCCACAGCCTTTAAATCATGTCACAACAGACTCCTTCACTCTAGCTTTTTCTTGCAGTAACACCAACATAGAATCAAAACCTCAGAAAGGTTTGGATTGGAAGAGATCTTTAAAGGTCACCTAGTCAAACCCACCTTCAGTAAACAGGGACACCTTAGAGTAGATAAAATTGCTCAAGCCCTGTCTAATCTGATGTTAAATTTTTCCATTCACCATCTCCCTGGGCAATCTGTTCTAATGGTTTACAATTCTCATTATGAAGAGATTTATTCCTTATATCTAGAATAATATGCAGTCAACCTTTTGATATGATGTTTTGTCTTGTGCAGGCCACCATGGCAGGACATTAACTATATTACCCACCCCACTACACTAGAGAGATACAGCAGGATATTACTGCCCTGCAAGTGATCATCTGTGGGTTATGAAGGCAAGCATAATGCTGTCTTCTGTTGTGTGTGACACATGCAACTCCCACTGACTTCTGGTTGAATGATAGCAGTGGGAGTGTTGCATAGCAAGTAAACACTGATAAACAAAGTACAAGTTTTGGCCTACTATGGAACCCGGGGATGTATTTTTAAATTAGAATTTCAGCTCTTTAGCTGAATTTGCCTCTGTGCCTTGACTGCAATTGTTTCAATATGTTGTTCTCTATATCATGATGTATTCATATAAAAATCACAGAAATCAAGTGGAAGACCAGTAGGTGGATGTTTTATCATATAAGCCTGATCAGATGTGGCTTTTGATTAAAGCTGAATTATTTACATTACAACTGTGGCAAATTAGTGTTTAATAGTTTTCTGATGTAAATAGTCTTCTGATGTGACAAGAATGGCAAGAGTAAATAGCTATATGTCATTCTTTCCATGATAATATTATCTAATTACATTGTTGTCAAAATAAAATAACTGACATCAGTAAGACTATGCAGATTACAAAGACTCTCTTTTAAAAAAAAAATTTCTAGAATATGTACAGGACATGCTACACATGCTCACAAGTTCTTCTGGAACTGGGCTATTTCATTAACTGGGCTATTTCATCCCCACTTAAGAGCAATTATTCTGCTCCTGTGAGATTGTTCTAATGAAAGATTGTTCTTCCTGTAAAAAAATTCTTATATCAAGATGAAAACTCACTCAGATAATCCAGGAAATTTAATTTTTGTTGTAGACTACAGCACAAAGAATTTGTAAAGGAAGATGAGATGGCTCAGAGGTTTCTGTTTTGTGATGCAGGCATCAAAGCTTATCTAATGCATTTTGCTTTGAAGAATGTTTTATTTTCACCAAATTTCACCAAATTTTCCCTTAAACCATGCAATAATTCCTGATTTGGGTCAAGTTAAATTTAGTGAAAAAGGAGGTTTTGATATGGTTTAGCATATTTTAAATATACAGTATGCCAAAATACATTTTAATTAAAACTTGGAAATGGTGAAATAAAAAGTACTTTTTAATTCATCAAAAATTATGGAAAAAATGAAAATATATTTCTTCTGACTGTCATTAGAACACAACAGTAAAATTTGTTAAAATTAGCTGGGTTTTTGCAGTTGTTTTGTCCCCTTCAATGCTCTTCCCAATTGACCAGTCCAAGTACCTCTGATGAGAATTAGGAACAACTGTATCTTTTCAGAAAGATCTTCCATCTATTTCACTGTCTAAATTAATCTTTCTGATTAGCCAGCTCTTTTTTTTAGATCCATAATCAAAGCTTTTTGATTTTTTTTAATATTAAAATTTATAGCTATGCTGTAGTTCTTATCAAGACAAGAGCCTTGTTCATAGCAAGACAAGAGCCTGTCTTGCTCAGTTTTCTGTCTCCAGCATAAAAGTGGATGCCCATGCAACTGGCATCAATGATATTTTCCATAAGATTTTTCAAGTCTCTCAATTTTCAATATAGTGAATTTTCTTAGACTATTTGTCTATTTATTAAGTCTTAGTAGCTCTCTCTTCTAGTACTTTCTCTGTCCTCATTTGTTGTAGTGAGATGGCATCCTCAACATCATGCAGTAAGGAGTCATCAGTCTGCCACCTATTCTGTGAAATGCCATCTCTTGGTTTCAAGTCCAGCTTTGTATGACAGCATTTCTTGCCTTGACAAAGATCAGTTGTGTTTTTCCCTCTGTGCTCTAGTTTATTTCTTGGTTGAATTTAGTATCTCACTTATCTACGCTATTCTTTTTTTCTCTCTTCGTCTGAGGGCCTGAATCATATTTCTCCCCAAACAGTCTTGATTACACAATTGAGGATTCTCAGCCTACCCAGCTGGGTGTTGCATGGCAGCTATCCTGTGCCTCTGCCCTTGTTTTTCTTCCCTGATTTATTTTCTATATATGCCCACTCTACTTGAGACAGTGAAGAGCTTCAAAGTTGTGCAGCAGTACGATAATTTCTGTTTTGTTTCCTATGCTTTCTAATTGTAATTCATAGCACTTTGTTTGTTCTATGACTGCTTTCAGCTACTGAGATCATCCTAGAGTTATCATGATCCCAAGTTCTTTTCCCTGAAATGTGAAGAAAGGATAGAAACCATAATTAAAAATTTTTTTTTTTTTGTTCCACTTCAGAAAATGGTTTTACTTGGAAATATCCCCATTTTTTTCCACCATGAAAATAAAACATTTCTTCCACTGCAAAAAAGAACCTGGTCAGTTTTTCTGTAGAGGCCTCACTTTTGCTGGGTGCCTTCAAAGATGCACTTACTTGGTGCTCCTGAGATACACTGGTCATATAGTGCTTTAGAACTCTAAAGTGCACCTTGTTTCATATATTTTAATACTCCCAAAGTTTGCAATAGTAGGCTTGTTTCCCTTAGATACTTGAACATTGAAGACTTTTAATACATTTGTGTTCCTGCTCCTGAGGCTTCCCCAAATTTTTCTTAGTGCATCTCAGGCAGTGCTGTGATACTTCCTAACATAGTAACACAGACTCAATACTGTTTGCCTTCCATTTGGGCTTCTGATTTTCATGTAAGGCTTGTGTTTTTATATACATATATATGCCACACAGTAATATGGTCAGCTCTTTAGTTTGTTTTGATGCTAAGGTTTCTGTATTGCTAATATGCCGTATTGCTCGATTTCTGGCATGACCTAAGTGATATTTTCTGAATTTTGCACATTGTGGTATTATGCATGGTATTGAATGCCTTTCCCCCACCTTGTTTCTAAGGTTCCTGTTATGCCCATATCTTCACCTAAAGGCCAGGCATCCTGATTTCCCCACCTAGTTTCTTACACTGTGAATGAAAATCCACTTGTTTTCTATTTCTATTTCAGTTATTTCTATCAGGGATAAATTTATACCGTAGGGAATTTAATGACATTTTCAAAAGCTGTAGAAAACCAACTTGCTTTGGCTGCAATATTTATAAATTTAAACATTCAGAAATATTTAAAAACCCTTGGTATTTTGGAAAGTGAGTAAGTGTTTGGTTTATTGTTTGCAAACAGTAATAAGGATTATTTTTTTAGAAAGGAAAGAACAGAGAATATATAAATCTGAAAAAAAACCCCAGTCTGCAATTATTGTTTATAATATTTGTCTACACAGTTTTCCTCTTGTTTGTGGTCATGTGTTTTCCAAAAGTTATTATTACAGTAGAATTCTTCTCCAACCTTAGAGACTGTGTAGGAGTTATACAGTATGTATATATACCCCAGAGTCCTATCTGGCCAACACTCTGGCTCCTCCAAGTATCATCTCTTTCTCAAAGACATAACAGAGAGAGGAAGGCGTCATTTCCATTTTCCTTGCCATGCTGTCTCTTCCACCCAGTTCAAGCCATTATTTCACACAGCAGCAATTCCTAGAGCTGTCTCTGTGCATCACTGCCCAGCACTTCTCAGGTAGCACTCTTGCAGATTAACGAAAGCACAGAGCTGTAACCTCACAAATCTATTCTATTCTGCAGAAACTCACCTTCACTGTTGCATCTATTATTTTTATAGAAAGGCTTCTTAATGGTTTTCATATTGTATTTTATTTTTTAGAATTCATTGTTGTCAAAATAAGGCTTTCCTACTGCAGCTTAATATATTTTATTTCAGCCTTTGTTTTGCATGTTAATAGACACTATATTTCAAGATAATCAGAAATTACTTAGAAGATCTGGGTTCTAGAGGCAGTAGAGGCCTTGTTGCAAGGTCAAAATCTGCTCCTTTTATTTTGGATTTGATGATAATACATATTTACAGCTGTAAAGTACTACAACATCTGGCATTAAAAAATACCTTTTGAAACCCTCTGGTCTGAGCCCAGACAGTCTGACCTGGGAAATGGCTCTGGTGACTCCATGGAGAGAGATAGCTTTCATCCGATTTTTCAGAAACAGAACTTTAATGAGGTGAAAACAACAAACAGGAAGGTGTGCACTGTACTAGGAACAAACCAGAAAAAAGCAGGGTCCAGAGCAGGGATATTTATACACTTGGCTATGGGGGGGGTTTAGGTGGGGTCTGAGGGAAAGATCTTATGGGAAAGAATTATTAAGAATATTGTAGTTTCTGCAGTGAAAAGTAATCAATAGTAACAAAGAGAACTGAGAACTTTCTAGTAACACTTTACATAACTGAGCAGGGGGATTTTGGGAGTGAGCCCTTTGCTCACAATGACTAAAGGGTTTTCCCATGGCCCTAGGCCGAGGTTTTCTTCTCCTGCTGCGCCAACGCCAACATCTCCCCCTTCTTGTTTTTGTAAAAGAGAAAGATAAACTATCTTTTCAAAGGTTCTGAACATGAACTTGAACATACAAGAGGAAACAGCTACTATTAGTATGAGTATCAACAAGATTAACAGTCTGGTTTTAACCACTGAAAGCGTGTAAGATGATCGGTTCCAGCCTTTGAATACGTTGTTGATCCAGTTATTTCCTTGTTCAATTTGTAATTTTCCAACTCCCTTCTTCAGAAGACCTATGCTGCGGTAGATGTACTCACTATGATCTGATAAATTCATGCAGCATAAGCCTTTGAAGTCCTCACAGCCATGGCCACGTGCCAGCAGAAGAAAATCAATTGCAGCTCTATTTTGTAAGGTAGCATGCCTTACGACATTGACATCTGTTAATAATTCACTGAGGATGATCAATGTAGCATTGGTTTGCATATTAAGCCAGCACCCAATTCCTTGTAATTGTTTTAGGTCCTTTGCAGCAGTCACCCATGGCAATAGAGAAGACGTTAGAATTTCAGTGGTTTTAGTCCAATATGTAATTTTATCATTACAATCTTCTTCAAAATGATGAGTTGATTTTTTTATTTGGGCCAATGTGTATGCCATGGTATTGTTCTGTGCTAGCACAGTAAGGGACCCCAAACATGGACCACCTTTCACCTTTGATGGTATTTCTGTCCAAGCCCTATCTCCACAAATAAAAAATATACCTGAGGGTAATTGGACTAGATACAATCTGGACCAGACAGATGGAGCAGTGTAATTGCACCATAAAGTTTGGTTTCAGTATATTTTATTGTTTGCCGAAACATCTCTCCATGATTTCAAAAGCCAAAATTTAATACAATGATCTATTTTTACTGACCCCAGCAGTTCCAGTTCTTGGAGCTCAGTTGGTGCGTGTGATAGTTTCTGGTCCAGTGGTCCCAGTCATCTGCAAGGTCAGGTTTTAAGACTTTAGTATCACGTCTCCGAATTTGCAGGGTACGGATGGTACCACAGGTATTGGCCACATATCCATAGGTAACCCGACTAGACATGTGGAAAAGGGGTTACTAGGGCTGGCAACTGAGAGGCACATCGTTTGTTGTTTAGCAATATTTACTAATGCCACCCATACATTTTGCTTTGCTGTGAGACTATCCAGGTGTTACCAAGAAGAAGGAAGTTGCAACAAATGAGCAAGGAGATCCAGGTCATCATGTTTTCTTAGGATCTTCTGTCAGTGACTCTTCCTTATCTTGTTCTTTTTCTGCTTTCTTGGGCTGGTCTTCTAATGCTGTTGCTGATTCTAGTAGAGGTTGTAGATGAAGTTCGATGTTCTTGGCGGGGATCTACCTGGGTCCTGCACCTAGACAAATCAGAGTACAAGTAATTTTGATTTTTCCTGAGCTGACTCACCTAATCCAAGCGATGCAGGGCTCATCAGGAACATCATAGTCTATTTCAGGTAGTAAGAAAGCCTGGGCAAAAAACAATCCTTTACATAGAAAACAAGGAGGGTTAGGACACCAAGCTAAAAGAGTAATTTCCTGGCTTGAAGTGACTGTTAAAACTGTAGGTAACACATAAAAGCCTTCTGCATTATGTCTGTCCAATCCTATTATTAAAAAGTCTAGTGGCTGTGGCTCTGGCCACTAGACTTTATTATTATCTTTTTAATTACCCTATTTTTAAAAAGGTTTTTTAAGATAAAAAGGTAATAGGATTATCTTTTTAATAATCCCATTATTAAAAAGTCTCACGGTTTCCACAGGTTGTTCTAAATGACCTGTGGAAGTGGTATGATGAACAAAATCTGTGATCATTACTGACCAGACAGGTGACAACTCCAGGTGAGTGTTTGCTGATACTGATGCAGGAAGGTCTCTGATGAGATGCGGTAGTTGTTGACCTGATGATCTCCAATGCTCTGCACAGCAGGTGAAGGGATCCCTGTGTCATTGCGTGCCACTGCCTCACACTCTGCCTGAAGTTTCCCGACTGGCAGCAGCAATGAGCCTGTACTTGGTGATATTAGTTAGAATTTTGTCTATTTTTACCACAGTCACAGTGTTTTTAGGAAAGTTCCCTTCTTTGGCCTATTATAGCTCCTTGCCCAATGTCCCTTTTGTCCACAATTATAGCAACGTCCAGTTTTTTGGTTCTGCTGTTTTTGAGAGTTTTTCTGAAAGTTATTTAAAGCATTGGCCAGTATTTGTGCCAGGATGGCAGCAGTATGTTCCAGGGTGGTCAGTTTATTGCATGCTTCCACCATTTGAGGGATGGTGGGTTCCAGCTCAGATGGTAGGGCACACAAGACTTTTTTTATATTCCGCGTTAGCATTAACCACAGCCAATTGTTTTAATAACCTTTCTTGCACCTGGCCCTCAGTGACTTGTTTATTGATGGTCAATATAAATAGGTCCAAAAAGTCATGTAGGGCTCAGTGGGGCCTTGCCTGATATCTTCAAAATGTAGTTGCGGCTTGCTCGCTTCTGGAATTAGCATTAGGGCTTTCCTGGCTGCATCCTTGATGTCATTAAGTACAGGCCTTGGAAGGTTCACAGCCTGTTGATCTGGGTCTACAAAAGCCCCTTCTCCTGCCAATTGATCTATGGTAAGTCCAGCCCTGGCTTGATCTCTGGCATAATCCTGTAGCAGTTTGTTCAGCAACCACTTCCATCCCAGCTCCCACAGGGAGTATTCAGTGGGGGTTAACAACAACGTCGTAAGATAGTGTACATCGTGTGGAGTTAAGGTGTGAGCAGAGAAGGTTGTAGAAATAAGATTAGAGAAGTATGGAGAACTTCTTCCATGCTCTCTAGCTGCTTTACTTAATTCTTTAATCTTATTAAAAGCCATAGTCTCACAGAAGGGATTGCCTCTCCTATTATACTTGACTCACAAAACATCCAATTTATTTGCCATTTCCCAATCACCCTTCTTTATTGCTGTTATTTTAATTTTGTCCCAGGTGCTTTTTCTACATTCCTGCCACCAGAGATCTTCCTCTGACAAGGAGGAGGAGGAGAATGAATCAGACAGGAAGGAATAGCCCTTGGCTGGGAACGCTCTTTTGTATTTCTGATTCCTCCCCATACCGGATTTTGGTGTACGCCATGGTGACCGGGGAGCTGCTGTCTTGAGGCAGGCCCTTCCAGAACTCCAGCAGACATAGTTAACATTTCCAAGGGGGTTTTAGTTCTGTCAGAAACAGGAAATGGAGGCTCTTCTAGGCACGGGGCATGCTGTGAGGTGTAGGCGGGGTCATGGGCAGGACTGAAGGTGGAGATTCCCGATGGACAAGAGCATCAGCCAGAGGTGTTAGTGTGCTCTTCAGGATGGCTGACATTCTTAATGTGGTGGTCAGTTGTGTTATGGCCATTGGTGATTGTTGTGGAGTTGGACCGCTTGATGTTAGGTTGGAGGGACAAGGAGAGCACTATGGAACTGGTGGGACCGAGCAGGAGAGGTCCAGAATGGCCTGCATACTGGCATTGTGGATCTCAAGTGGAGGGTCTGCTGACAACAGACACAGGGCAGCAGGGTAACCAGCTAAGCTGCCAGCTACGGGCCCAGGCGTTTGCCATCTCAGCCCTGTGTCTGTCCCCTGCGACCGTCAGTGGATAGACTTTGAAGGAAAGTGCGGAGTTGGCATACCCCGACTTGTCCAAATAATTTGATTTTTGCTCCTCTCCAAATGACTTTAATTTCATGTTTTCCTCCTTTCCTTCTAATTTTATCACAGAGTATGCCTTTTAAAATATTGGAATTAACTTCTGTGCGGAGTGATTCCAATTGGCAGCTGAATAATAAAGTTTTTTCCCTACTGGGTCCCAGTGGTCACCTGAATATAAGTTGGGCTCAGTCATAGTTGGGGTATCTTTAAAACCCACTAGCACTAGATCAAATCTTGGGGCTCCTTTTTATCAAATTTATTTTCCCAGTTTGCCAGTTTTAACTTAAAGGTCTTGTAAGTGTCTCTCTCAACTACAGACTGTTGGGGGGAGGGTGTGCAATACCTTTCAACATTAGGGGTTAGCATTAGCTACTGCCAATGCCTCTAACAGTTTGTTTCTGGTTCTGTTATTTGGAATCTGTTTTTCCAAGGCTTGTTTTAATTGATGTACAAATTTCATGTATATTTCTCCCAGTTCCTCCTTGATATGAGTATACTTCAAGTTAGGAGTGCTGCCATCTGGTACTTGGACCAGTACTTCTCTAGCAAAATTTTTAACTTCATCAAGTGCTTGCCTGGGGACAACCACTGCTTGATCATCAGGTTGGCTAAACTGCCCCTCCCTGGCTAGGTGTTCCATCTTTAATGTTGCACTGGCTGGGTCATTCGTGCATTCAGCATGGAATCCTTGAACCTGGGCTTCCATCCCTCTTCCCACAGGGTGTACTCGGTGGGAGATAGTAACATGGTCATCACATATTTCAAGTCTTTCGGGGTTAGCACATGTGCAGTGAAGGTGGCCCAAACAAAATTATTAATTATTATGGAGACTCCCTCCCATGTTCTTAGGCCACCTGACACAGTTCTTTTATCCCGCCTCATGTCATCATTTCCCGTCTTGGTCCACGCCCCCTCCCTCTGTTGTATCTCACTGGCAATGCAGTAAATATAGACACAATCTGCCGATCTCCTTCCTTTATGCCAGCTTTCCGGATCTTCTCCCAGAGATCCCTTGGGGTTAGAGGGCAAGGTGGGAACTCCTCAGAATCATTAGAACTTGAGTCCTCTCCAGAGAAAGAGGAGTAGGCCAAAACAAGAGCATTTGAGTTAGCATTGGGGTCTTGGTGAGGCTTGCAGGCCTTGGCCATAGGGGCTGCCATATTGGACATGGGTGCCGCCATCTTGTGAGGTGTCACACAGGAAGGGCCTTGATTTAAGATGGGTACCTTCCAGGGTAGTTTTCAGGAGGCATGGTCCAAACTGGAGGTAGGCTGATAGATTGATAGGGTTTGTCCAGTGGTCAAGGGGGTGAAGTTAATAGGTTGGTCCCAAGCAGAGGAGGAGATTGAAGCAAGGTTAGGTATAGAGTTAGGGGAGACCGACGAGCCGAGTAATCAATGCTTTGCCTGATGGAGGGTTTCAAGGATAGGTGGAAAATAGGGAGCATGCGGGGTGCTCTGAGGTCACTTTTCACCGAGAGCTGACATAGCTTGGAACCCAATGAGTCCCAGAATTTGATGCTACCCATGTCATCAGTTGAGGTGTCGGGGAAGTTCTTACAAATCCACCTCACAAGCACTTTTAATTCCTTCTTGGAAAAGTCTTCATTACGTTATTGTAGGATCAACTTAAATTGTCCGTATGCACTCTTCTCTGCTTTAGATGTTTTGCCGCCCTTCTTCGTCACCTCCTTAGGGGGATTAGCTGCTGGGACACCACTAGGCTAAACTAGGATCTGAATTTTCAAACACGGTAGTGAAGTGGACTATGCTATTTCTAGAGTCCCCAAACCCACCTGCAATCCACAGCTATTCCATCGATGTCCTTCAGGGTGTCCAGTTGGGGTCCCTCACTGTCGATGATTCCGCCGGGCCCCAGCATGGCCCAGGGACACTGTCCTACTACTGAGATCGGGAGCCATGAGTATCAGGTCCCTGGACTCGGGTGCCACTTGTTGGGGGCAGGGTGGTCCCCAACAATTCTTTTGGGTTTTCTGATATCAGTGGCAAAAACTAATGAAGGGCGAGTACGACGACCAGGTCAGGGTCCAATGGGTACAGAGGAAAATGGTGCAAAGGCGGAGTAAGGGAAGGCAGGGTCCAATGGGATAGGCTGGGTGGAGCACTGTACTAAACGAGGGCCAATGGAGGTACAAGGAAGGGAGAACCATTCTAGAAATTGGGAGTAGGAATAACCAACAGATTAGGAATATTCATGAGGCATTAACATAAGTAATCCCATAACTCCAAGTAACTTTCTTTTGGGATCATCAAAAATGCCTCCCAAGGTTTAGGGTTAGGGTATAATTCCTCTTTGGTGACGGTTGCCTGGCCTGGAATATCAGCCAGGCTGACTCCCACAACAGACATCAGTGCTCCCATTTTTAATTAGATTTTTGAATGCCAACTGAGGGGGAAATAACAAATGAGGTGGATGTCGTCCTTCTCCTATGACCTTCACCCAAAGGTTGTTGCTAGGGTAGTCTCCTTCTGGCTCCTTAGCCATAGAAGAATCCTCCTTTCTTCGACCCATTGCCGGCAATCCGGTGAGAAGGGCTATGGCCTATGCTGGGCTCTTGAAGGACAGAGCCAAGCCCCCTGTCAGGTTCCCTGGAAACCAGGGGTCCTTGTTTGGGCGCCAGATGAAACCCCCCCAGTCTGAGCCCAGACAGTCTGACCAGTCAGTTCTCTGGTGACTTTATGGAGAGAGACAGCTTTGATCCAATTGTTCGGAAATAGAACTTTAATGAGGTGAAAACAACAAACAGGAAGGTGTGTACTGTACTAGGAACAAACCAGAAAAAAGCGGGGTGCAGGGTAGAGCAGGGATATTTATATACTTGTGTGTAGGGAGGGGGTTAAGGCAGGGTCTGAGACAAAGATCCAGCGGGAAAGAATTATTAAGAATATTATAATTTCTGCAGCGGAAAGTAATCAATAGTTACAAAGAACTGAGAACTTTCTAGTAACAATTTACATAACTGAGCAGGGGGATTTTGGGAGTGAGCCCTTTGCTCACAATGACTAAAGGGTTTTCCCATGGCCCTAGGCCGAGGTTTTCTTCTGCTGAGCCAACCCCCACAACCCTTCTCTCTCTTTAAAGTTCTTTTTCAACTGTATTATTTTAGTTGTAACAAGAGAGCCACATATAGGGAACAGAGTAAGATTTTCCTGCCTATTCTGGTAGAAGCTACATTCATATCAAAGCATCTACTTAGCTAGTTATCAGTTAAAGAAACAGTATCTCTACATACATATACCTGTGAGCAGCCTGGATGTAGACCATTGAATACAGTACAAAGATAGTACATATTATGTAAGTGCAGTGCAGAAAGAACATTTCATGCTTTAATAAGCTCATAGCTGTAAGCACTAGAAAAGAAGCAGCAGACAAATATGATTGCTAAATTAGGGATGAGAATGTTCCAGCTTTTGGAAAGGTCATAAAGTTTCAGGAAGGTTGTATTAAAACAGTACTACTAATGTTAGTTGAAAAACAATAAATTCATTGTTTCAAATCACTCATGTTCTGAGATTTCATTGTTTTCCTTTGCTGGTGACACATTTAAGCAAATTAATATGATGGAATTAGAATGAGTTGGTCATGCTTCCGCCTTGAGCTTTTAAAAGCATGAAGCCACCAAGTCAATACACCCTGGCGTCTTGGGTTGCAATGCAGGATGTAACCAAAAGTATGTCTTCTATTACCATCTGTTAAAACCATGTAGGGCAGTGATCTTTATCTCCGGAGGAGATACCTTCTGTTAATGGACCAGCTGTTAAAACCAGGTGCGGCAGTGTTCTTTATCTTTTCCACAACCCTTCCTTCCTCCAGGGAGATATCTTCTGTTAATGGGCTGTTGAGTATCACTGCATGTCTGATAAAATTACATCATCCCATTGTGAGATCCTCCACCCAGGGGGAGAAGCCAAGTATTTCCTTCTTAGGTAAAACTGAGATTTGGAACATCAGAGCAGCCTTTTTCCACTGGATTCCTGGAAGAAGACCAGGCCTATCTTCATCACCACTGGACCTTCAGAGGAAAACTGCACCTTCTACAGGAGCACTGCTTCAACTCAACCACATCTGCCACTGCAGGAGGACTGCAGCCACCACTGAATTGGACTGCTACCAACACCCTGACTCATGGGGTGTCAGGTTGCGTTCTGGCTCTATCAGTGCTTTGTTTTTAGTATTACTGTATTTTTATTTTAATTTTTCTAGTAAAGAACTTTATTCCTACTCCCATATCTTTGGCTGAGAACTCCTTAATTTCAAAATTATTATAATTTTGCAGGAGGGGATTTACATTTTCCATTTCAAGATAGGCTCCTGCCTTCTTTAGCATTCATCTGTCTTTCAAACCAAGACACCTGGTGAATAAGGAGAAGGAATGACAGGGTCTCTAAAACAAATTTGCAAATATGAAGTGACTATCAAGGGGGGAAAATACTTTGATTTTGTATATTTGTGACTAATCTACATCTTATGATGTCAAGCGAAAATTGAAAATGCTCAAAGCTGTAAAAGGTACTGGACCTGATGAAGTTTACAGAGTAACAAATGTTATGGATTTAGACAATGGAGAAGGTGGCATGAACTTTTCTGCTGCATACCTGAAACTGACCACTGTTTTGGCTGAGGGACCTTTCACAAAGGAGTGCTCAAGTCCATTTAAAACTATGTGTTCCGCTATAAACGTAAATGGAATAGCACACACACCAACATGAGATGCTTCTACATGTTTTATCACTATTACATTGTTAATATTTTGACTGCAAATGTTACTAATTTACACGTATGAGGGAGAAGACAATTTAAATTTGTTTTATAGGAGAGAAACATATTCCATGTATCATTCAGGTTTCTGAGCAAACTTGCCTACTTACAGATCTACTCAGAAGATAAAAGGGCCATGTCTGTTTAGTCTGGTTTTACCCTTGAATTACAAAGAAGAAAAAAAAGTCTGCTTGAAGTATGTGCATCTTTTTCTACTAGCTTTTCTAACTAAAAATATCTGGTATTAACAACACATACTAGGCATTCTTTGACTGATGTTAAAGACAGCCAATATGTGTAGAACTAATGCATAAATAATTGTAAATTACATGAATCTTGAACAAATGCACATAAGCCTACTGCAGTTTAGTTTTCATTCTGAGCATGAGAGTTACAGATATCCAGAGGGCCTAAAATAGCCATGAGCACCTATGGCATGCATCATGGCTTTGCTTGCCTAATAATTGGTGAAAAATTTTGCTTCATGTTAGCCTTGTATTGCAAATCAAAAAAATGCCCAAAAGGTCACAGAATGAGTGGGAAGCACCGCTGCTAGGACCAAGTCTTTGTCACATCAGAGCTCTATGGTATCTAGGCTTGTGCAAAAATGTAAAGAAGTTGAATGGGCAAGCTGATAACTTGTTCTTTTAGAGCATGAAAGGACTCCCACAGCTATTCTGGAAGGTGTAAAAACAGTTGGGGGGGCTATTAGCCGAGATATCCACCGGGATAATGGAAAACATGGAGAGAAATGAATCTCAAGCAATTATTTTGAAAGCTGGATTTAGTTCTGAAACATCCATGACGATTTTCCTTAAGTCAGCAGAGATTTTCCATTCTAGGAATTGTCATAATGCCCACGGCTATTAACATAGGAACACTTGGTTTCACAGTTCAAAATCTTTGCTGAGTGCTCTGAAGAGCTGGTGTTATTCTGCCTGATGGAATGCTTCTGTGTTTTACATACATTTCATGTGTCTTCTCTAGAGTATTCAGCTCTACTATTCTGGTCTGGGGATTGCATTTTTTAACAGCAGGTAGCGGGCAGGGCCACACAACAGTGTAATTTTCTTTGCTGATGAAGTTGGTTCCCAGCTGACCTGTGCTGACAGATGGCTGTCTTGTTGCACTCAGCCAGAAAGAAACTCACACCAAAACAGATGCATGTGAGAAGTTCAGCCTTTCCACTGTTTCAACAAAATTAAAAGATATTATTTTTTAAATCTTTAGGCATTGGTTGAAATATAAAAAAACCCTACTTTGCATCTAATTTAATCTGAAGTGTATCCAGAAGCATCTCTTAAAATTCTAAAAACTGTTATAACTCATGATATAATTTCAATTTGTTTCTTATTCACCATGAGTATTTTAGTGCTACTGAAACAAAACTCTACTGAAAAGGCGTACAGAAGACTGCGTAGCACAAACATACAAACTTAACTATAATTTATGTGATGAACAAAGCCTGCCACTGCTAGCAAGAAGTAACTTTTTAAGTGCCTATCTAGATACTGTAGTAAAAGTTTCAGAAATTTGATCTCCACTTTGTCATATTACCCACGTTTTTCACATTTGGCCCCTTTAGATGTTGTCCACCGATTGCTATGTCAGAAGCTTACATAATCTGGTTAGTGGAACTCACATGAGGACTTCAGCAATGTACTACCCCTAAGGAAAATGAAGTTGCCCTTCCTCAGCTGCTAGCAATTGCCATGATGCATTATTTTTCTCTCTTGTGGTCCAGACCTGCTACTGCCTGATGGTTCCTGTTGTGTCACTTGTGCCTGCCCCTTTCCCATGTTTGCTGTAGCACTCCATGCCACTCATCAGGTGAAAAAGCCTTCTTTCACTCAAATTAACTGGCTATGAATGGAAGGTTCTGGAAAGGAATGGATGGAAGTCAGTTTGGCACCTTGGTGACTTGCTTTTGTTCTTAAGGACAGTCCATGTCGGTCTGAGGACAAATTACTGTTAGGGTTAATTCAGTATGTAGGCATATATTGCACCTTTTTTTTTTCTGAAAACATACTCATACTTCAGTTTCATTACCTAATTTCGAGAAACTCCATCTTGATTTATGAGGTGAACCAACAGCTGAGAAAGATTGTTAGAAGACCACAGAAGCAGAAAACAAAAGCAAGAGACCATCTGACATGACCAGTGGAGCCTGGTCTAGCTCAAGGGAGACACCAGTGCCGTGCCAGGAGTGGGGAACTGCCCCGGTATGGGATTTGCTGAGGGCAGAACCTTCTGAGCCATTTGCTCAGTGGTGCAGTGACTTCGACCAGCATCAGGAATTGGATGAAGGAGAAGGAGAAGGCTCTCTGTTGTGAAGGTCCAGCAGGAAATGTTTATTGAAGCTGACAGGCTCAGGAACAGGAAGAGCCCCGAGCAGCAGCGTGCACGGGATGAAATACAGAAGGTGGGTGCAAACAACCAACCCATGGGGAATCCTTAGGGGAGGAGGGAAGGGTGGGGTCTTACAAAGCATGAACCAATGAGGGAGGCAGAGGGAGGAGAATTGGTCACACTGGCGGATGGGTTGTCCAAGAATAGGGGAATTCCAAGGGGGTGTTGTAGTCAGGAATTGGTTCAAGGTAGAATTGACAGGGAAGGTTCAAAACCAAGTGTTGGGTTACAATGACAGGCAGGGAAGGAGCTGGAGTAAAGGGCAGGGAATACAATAAAAGACAGCTCAGGGGACGATACAACTTGGAGACAAACCAACTTCAGGGAAAATATGCAGGAACAGAGGGCTAAACTATTAACCATAAAACTGTGAACAATAAACTATTTAAAATAAACATGGGCCACCATGTCCAAGAAGTCCAGAGATGTAATGGATTAATACAAATATGAGGAAAACGATAGTTTGATCTGCAGCTTCATAATTCTGGATTTACTGGGGATGGGACAAGTTAGTGCCTCTAGTCTTTATTTCCATGCAACACTCATGAAGTCTATTGCAAAGCAACTCTAATGAAATACTAATTTCATTGTACATTGATATCTGAGTCTTTTTCACAGGGCTCACAGATATAACAGATACATGAGAGTTTTGCACTGTCCTAGAGAAGCAGTCAGAGGTTAGGCAGTATGTCCAGAATATCCTGAAAATCTGTTATATGCAACGAAAACAAATCCGTGGCTGACAGATGCACAAACAAATCTTATGAGGAGCAGCTGAGGGAGCTGAGATTGTTTTGTTTGGAGAAGAGGAGGCTCAGGGGGGACCTCATGGCTGTCTACAATTACCTGGATGGAGGTGATAGTGAGGTGGGGGTTGTCCTCTTCTGCCATATCTCAAGTGAAAGGGTGGAAACAGCCTTAATTTGCACCAGGTGAGGCTCATGTTAGATATTAGAAAATCACTGAAAGAGTAGTTAGGCATTGAAATATGTTAGTGGGGAGGTGGTGGAGTCACCATCTTTGAAAGTGTTCAAGAGGCATCTGCATGTGGCACTTGGGGATATGGATTAGATTATTTTACCAAACATCTCCGTAAATAAAAACAGCTCTGAGTCAACATGTCTAGTGACTATCTTTCAGAATCATCACATTACATAAACTGATTAAATGCTAATGCTAGAAGGCAATGTGAATGCAGCATGAAATGCTGATACGCAGACTGACGAGTTGGTGGTGTCTAATTGTTTATTAATTAAGCTACAACAACACATTCAACTGCATTGATAGAACAGTTTTGCTCTAATAGAAAAATTGTCTGTGTCATAAGGATATAAATCACACTAGGAAGAAAGTGGGAGCATGTGCTGGTTTTGACTGGGGTGGAGATAATTTTCTTCATAGTAGCAATATGGACTATGTTTTGGATTTGTCATGAAACTGGTGTTGATGGCACAGACATGTTTTAGCTGTTTTTAAGCAGGGCTTACACATTGTCAAGGCCTTTTCTGCTCTTTACTCCAGGAGGCTGGGAGGGCACAAGGAGTTGGGAGGGGACACAGCCAGAGCAGCAGACCCAAACTGGATAAAGGGATATCCTATCCCATATGACATTGTGTTGAGCATATAAACCTGGAGGGAGAAGAAAGAAGGGGAACATTCAAAGTGGCAGAATTTGTCTTCCTAAGTCAACATTACATGTGCTGGAGCCTTGCTGCTCTGGGGATGGATGAACATCTAACACCTGCCTGCCCATGGGAACTGGTGAATAAATTCCTTGTTTCACTTTTCCTCTGCGTGCAGCTTTGCTTTACCTATTGAAGTGTCTGTATCTCAATCCACAGATTTTCTCACTTTTACTCTTCACATTCTCTTCTGACCCTACCAGGAAGTGAATGAGTGAGTGAGTGAGTGAGTGAGTGAGTGAGTGAGTGAGTTAGTGAGTGGCTGTGTAGGGTCCAGTGGCCCTCTGGGATAAACCACAACAGCAGACTAGCCCCTGAAATTACTATCATTAGTTGCTGTATGCAACTTAGTGTACAGCTTAATGGAAGTCAATTTATGAAATGCAGATAAAATGGAGAGGGTCTTTACTTCCAGTTTGAGAGCAGATAAAATATAGGAATAAAACATCAAGGCTGACTGAGCATGTAGTGGAATAATAGAAGAACCAGACCAAATACAGTTTCTAGAGTTCAAGATTTTTTGAGTTTTAAACAAACTTTTCCTTAGACCTTTTCTGAAAACTAACTCGCTAAGAGCTCAGGGTTTCCAGTGATCTCTCTGGTAGACATAAAACTTTTCTGTCTGTTATTCTTCTTTTCCTGTGTCTCTGTAACCCTTCAAAAGTCAAAGACAGTCTTAATTTACTGGGAATAATTTTGGCTTCTGTATAGTGTTTCCTTGTATGTGAACACAGCTGGTAGCTGTAAGTTCCTCTCACTCACTAGGTAGAGGTCACCGAGTAACTACACCAGAGCATGGAACTCCACCATTATTCCAGTAACAGAAAGCTTGTTTAAGGAGAGAACTAGGCTCTATCTGTAAAATTTGAAACTTAGTCTTGAAAGATGAAGCCTGGAATGTTGCTACATGGTTAATTTATGGACTTCTGCAAACACTACATTTATCTTTAGCAGCCACACCATAGGAGTGGAGGCTTTCCTCAGCTGGTGTACAGAGTCTAGAACACAGTGGGAAAATATTTATTTGCTGCAAAACTGATTATTGGTGAGATAGGCATTTTCCTCATGCACCTGGATTGCAGGTGGTAGCAGGTATATAAATACTTTTTGCCTGAAGACCTATTGCCAACTTTAAAACTGCTTTTCCTCTTGGTCTCTGGTGCTTTGTGCTTTCCTTCGTGCTTGCTGGTAGAGGTGATCCTATCAAGTTATTTGCTATTGTGGAGAGTTACAATAAAAGCAAGTCCTGTATTTCCTTCTGTGATTACAAAGCTATGATTCTGGCTTTTGATGTTTCACTTCAGGCCTTTAGACTGATATGAAGTGCTGGGAAGTGTTGTAGCCTTTGAGGCACATGAGTACGTGTACGGTTTGTCCAGAGCAAAGTATCTGTCCCATCATTGCTTCCAGTCACAGAATATGAAATTTATTGAACATTATAAATTTTTCCAGTTTCATGTACTAATTGTTAGCAATCCCCTTACATATAGCTTTGTCCTGCAGCCCAGCTTGAAATGAGGAACTGTGGTGGCCCTGACCTTATGGTAAGGTTTTAAGAGATATGATCCTTAACATTCTTTTAGCTCATGCCTGAAAGGCAAATGCTGCTTCCACTAAAGAGTTAGAGTATCGTTCCAACAGCAGCACACTGCATGGAGAAAAATGACAAATACATTAATCAAGGCCTACAAGAGAAACAGATTGTACCTGCATGAGTGCAGCCATAATACGAAAATCAGTAATTTCTTCCTAGTCATAAGGCGAGGTATAACTCTTAACCCAAAATAACTTTCCAAGCACTATTAATTTCACCTAAAACTGAACTGTGAGTAATTCCCACTGTTACAATCAGCCACAAATGACCAAGCATAGTCTCCTTCTATAATGTGACCAGCTCCTTCTTTGGACTAATGCTATCTGATTTTACCTCATGTTCCATGTCAGTTGCTCCACCTAGATATGACTGCTTCTACCTATGGTATGAACAGAGGGGAATATTCTCCCTCCAGGAAGTGGAAAACAGTAATAAAAGAAGGAAGAGGAAGAGTAAAAAAAGAGTAAAAAGGAGATTGTAAGTCAAAGAAGTTGCAGGAATCCCTTAAGAAAATGTTTAGATGTGACTTTTCCAGTTTGTGGAATCTTCGAAAGACCATAAAAGATTATACCACCTGAAGTTTCACAACAGAGTGCATACCATTTCAGAGGCTGTGTATCATGACATTACATGCTCATTTTCAGAATATGGTATATTAGTCACTCTAAACTCAGTAGTTTTGCTGATGCATTTTTTTTCAATACCTGGCTTTTTCTCATTGCAAAAATTTTAGTTTAAATACATTATTTTGTCCTATTAAAATACTATCCTGGCTGAGTCTGAATCATGTGTGATGCAAGTACAAGGGCACACACCCTTTGGAAGTTGATCTGTGCAGTAGCCACTGGTTGCAGAGAAACTTTTGGAAAGTTTTGAAAACTTTAGAAGTCTCTCTTGAAAGCTCTTACTTGGTCCAGTGACCACTTTCCAGGCAGATCACATTAGCTGGGTATGTTTGTTTTGGATAGCAGCCAGGATTCATGGGTCACTAGGAGGGTGTTTCCTACTCAAATGAGGTTTACAGGGTTCCATCTCAATTCTACCAAATATTAGAATTTGATCAATGTGTTACTGACAACAAACTTTAATGAAATCACATATGAAGCAACATTAAATGACTTAAGGAAAAATATATATATCGTAAAAATTAATCAGATTAAATGCACACATTCTGCATAAAGAAAATGTCATCATTAGCTATATTTTACAGAACAGATATAATAAACAACAGGTGGTGAATAAATTGAACAATGCTGTGCACTTAGTGTGCCAGTAAGTAATGAGCATTAGCTAGAGTCTTTAGTGCTGTCATCTGTAACCACTAGGACTTGTTGCTTGCACTGAAATAGAAAGGTCAGAATACACTTTTAAAATATTACACTAAAAATGGAATCTATTGTTTTGATATAGTTTAGAATAACATTATCACTGCCAGTGCTTCTTAATCTTTAGGATTAATTTTAAATCATGGATTATTTGAAAACTTTTTTGTTGGTTTCCTATTGGTTGAGATTGGTTATGGTCATTTGAAAACCTGATGCATCAGTTATATGATTTAATATTGAATATATCATTAACCTCCCATTATTTTGGAGATTACCACTAGGTCACTTTGGTGCACTTAAAAAAGGAAAAGACCCTCATTAGACTCATGGTTATAAATCTTGTCGTAAATGTAACTCCTACACTTGCACTTCAACAAAAAAGAGATTATGTCAGATATATACTAATTAATCTCAAATACTAAATAGATTAATTAACTTGTTTTTTAAACTTGGTGTCCCTTGGTTTTTTTCTCAAGCACAGATTAGTTATAAACCTGCCTAACTTGTCATTTAAACTGAGTTTATGAGTGGTCACATAAGTGAAATAACAGTGAACATACAGGCTGTATTGGTGAATATTTACTAAAAGCCTTGCAGAGGTTTATTCTTTTTGCTTATACAAGTTTTCTTCATTAATTTGACTCTACTAACTTTGGCAGAATTGCCCTTGGCTGCTATAAATCAAGAAGAGTACTGGGTGTCTGACAGGAAGAGGTGTGACTGAGGAACAGCAGGGTTTTACACCCTTCTGGCTGTACGGCTGCTACAGTGAAGGTGATGGATGAAGTACAGAAGACAAAAGCAGAGAAGTAGAAGCAGAAGCACAGCTAGGAAATGCATTGGTTTGCATAGGTACCCGGATTCTGGGCCTGCAGTAATGCCTACCACATACGGGTTAAATTACAATACTATCCATCCCACATATTCATTGTCATGCCATTTCCTAGAACATAGTTATGTTGCTGACAACAGACTAGCTAGCCAGTGAACTGTGGCTATACAGACAAGCTTGTAGGTAGGTCAAGACCTGAGGTGTTTTCATAATCTCTGCATCTTGTCTCAGATGACCTGTGCTGCATCTGTCTCTCAGAACAATCTTGTATGATTGGAAAGGTAGAGACGACTGAATAAAGCCACTTTTGTTTTTTAGCTCTGCAGACTGCTACAAAGACAATCATCACAGGGTCTTCAAAGTGCAGGCAACATAGGGCAAAATAACTCTGAGCAGTTAGTGATATACCAAGAATCCTGAGATAAGTTTCAAGAAATCAGAGTTCCTGACACTAGACATTTTGCACTGCAATTTAGCTGAAGTGAGATTAAGACAATCTGGTATTAATCTTTATCTTGGAGTCAGAGTGGGCACTGGAGCCAGAATGGGCACTAGGAGCCATGAAAACACATTTCTAATAATCCCAGCTCTCTGAGGAGTATTATTACCACTTCAAATAACCCACTTACAGAATGGACCTAACAGTAAATACTGCCCTGTCTTGTGTGGACACGAGTTAATGAGGCTTTGCGCCATAGTATTTCAAACATAAAAATTTATATGGTTATTTACAATAAAAATAAGGCATTCAACGCTGAGTAGAGGAAAGGCATTACATTATTGTTTCCAGTTTTGAATATTTTTGTTGAAGTTGTGTTTCCCCACTGTGAAGATTTCGTAAAAACAGTAGAACTGAGGTTTAACTCAAAGTAGTTATTGCAAAGGTATCTATTTTTATCAGTGAGCCTTTTTTAAACTCAGCAATTTTTTTTTTTTAAACTCATGCACACACATGATTTCTAGGTACACTGACATCTTCTGCTTTGCCATGTGGTGGTTAAAAAAACATTAATTCAGTTCTAGCACAACCAAGACTACAGTTCGTGTAATTTTCACTGTCTTCTTGGGGTAAGAAACTCTTGGTCTGCTTTGAGGCTTATAGTGGGAATTGTGCAATTTTTTCTCTTCCATTGTTTCTTAAAACAGCCTATTCCCGTGGAAAAATGACATTGTTAGAAGTACTGGAAAAATTACTCAAGGGAATGCTGGTGGGTCAAAAATGGAATGTACTTTCTGCAAGTTTTCTTTACAGAACTCCATGAGGTGACCAGAACACTGACTGCACAGTGATGGGAGGTTTCTTGTGTTCTGTAAGCCTTCCCTATAGTATTTTCTAGACAGATCTGCCATATGATGTCCCAAATCACAAGAGAAGCTTTGCCACTGCAGGTGTAGGAGGAAGACGCACGCATTAAGAGGTTGAGGTTGATATCTTTGATAGTTGAAACTTATAGGACCCATTTGGAGTCTCCTTGCTATGTCTGTATTTAACCTAGTGGGTCTGAAAACATGCCCAGGCTTCTTGACCCAAGGATATACCTTCTTACATCTGCACTACAATGAAATGAGATATGTGAGTTTCTCTGGAATTGGTTTCTTCAGAGGAAACTTGAGTATATGAGTCAGAATAAAGCCATACTACCTTTCTAACAGATTCCTCACTTTTGACAGTCAAATGAACCTGGTATATATTACTGACTGCACTCATTCCTTAATATAATTGAAGATTAATCAGAAGTGTATTCCTTTTTCTTTTTTACTCTGACGTTTCATCCAGATGCCAGGTATTTTTTCCTCCTTTTGAAGATCTATCATTAACTGAGCTGGGAACAGTATTTTCCCTAACCCTTCTCTCTTTATCATAGACTTTAGAAAATTTGCTGTTGTTTTGAAAAAATAGATGGAAATCTAAAAACATATACCAATGGCCTATTACAAGAAGATATCAAAACCAAATTTGAGGATTAAAAATCTTTTTAGCAAAAAGAAAGAGCAAATAGTTGCCATAATGACAGTCTTCAGAACCATTCCCTTTGTGATAGTTGGATTCTGAGGCCTGAGTAATTTTACTACCTTGTAATTTTGAGAAGATTAAAACTTCAGTACTGCAGCTGTTTTCTTCAAGGAAATCTATGGCTGTGGAATTATAATACATATGGTAATGCTACATTAGTGTAGTATTATTCACATCACTATAGTTAAACTTGGGTCAGCACTTCCTTTTAGACTCTGTGAAGTTAGGGTTTGTCCATGCACATTTCCTTTTAGCTGACTTGGAACATGTGGCTCAGCCTTACAACTATATTTGCTTATTTTTTTGCAAAGCTGTTTGAAAAAGCTCTGATCAAAAGCTCTTAATCTTGTGGCTAAGTGTTACTAGCTCTCATTTCAAAATATGTGGCATATTTAATTGTCACTGAAACCCTTTCTTGGGTTTGTAACTTCAGAGACAATATGTTACTGGAATTAAAGTATTAACGTAAAGATTTTTTTCACTTAAATTACTCTCCATTGGCTTAGCTGCCCCTATAAATGCATCTTGTTAACACTCAGAGTGGTGGGGGAAGGTGAGATACTCTGGTTTTCCTCTTAATCAGCTTTATTCTATTTAGCAGCCTTCAAATCTAAACCCCTTTGAACAGGGAAAATGCAAATATTCAGTTATTGAATCCTTTAAAATAAATTTTTCCATGGGAGTCTTATCACACTTGTCATGATTTAACCCCAGCCAGCCACCAAGCTCCACACAGCTGCTCACTCACTGCCCCACCAGCAGGATCTGGGAGAGAATCAGAAGGGTAAGAGCTGGAAAACCCCTGGGTTGAGATACACACAGTTTAATAAGGAAAGCAAAAGCCCCACACAAAAGCAAATGAAACCAGGAATTAATTCATTGCTTCCCATGGGCAGGCAGGTGTAGCCATCTCCAGGAGTGCAGGGCCCCATCCTGCATGTCAATATGATGTCACATATTTCTGGAATATCCCTTTGGTCAGTTGGGGTCACCTGTCCTGGCTGTGCCTCCTCCAGCCTCCCAGGCACTCCCATCTTCCCTGCCAGCATGGCAGTATGAAAAGCAGAAAAGGCCTTGGCTCTGAGCAAGTCCTCAGCAAGAGCAAAACCATCTCCACATTATCAACCCTGTGTTCAACACAAATCTCAAACACATCTCCATGTCATCCACAGTGAAAAAAATTAGCTCTATCTCTGCCAAAGCCAGCACAATACTTCATGACACTTCTGAAATTCTAGAAAAATAAGACAGTGTTTATAAATATTCTCTTCTCCAAACACATTCAGCTTCATTCAGTGAAATCATTATTTGTTTAGATAGCGCTCTGTGATTTCACACCTTTCTACTTTTGAACCCACTGATACATTTTTCTGTTGTAATCAGGTGTTGGTATTTTCCTAAGCATTACTTCAGGGACCAGGAAGGTGAGCCAGAGAAAGATGACAAATGAGTGACAGAAAGGAGAAAATGTGCCTTTCACAAGCCCTAGTTTATTTGGGCCGCATAGCCATTGTCTGTGCTTCCTCCTCAGTACAAAATTTCTGTTCTCTCTATTTATCACTGCTAGCTGGAATGACTTCTATGACCTGGTTTGGCAATGCACTATATTCCAATGACCGCAAAGTATGCCCTATGGCTGGGCTTAATAGAAAAGTATCTTGGAGATGACATGTGAACACTTTTCTGTAAGAGTTTTACTGGGAAATATGGTTAATTTGACCTGCTTCTTAGATTCTAGGTAATTTTAATCTAGCCAGTAAAAAAAAGTAAATACACAACTCCTTTTTTTTTCCTCTTACATCTAGACTGTATTCCCTCTTCTTTTCCTACAAGTGGCAGAATGCTAAGGGCCTTACTAAAACCTAAAGTGTCAAGTATGGTGACTTATTTGGTCAGTATAAAATAACTAACTCCTAGTTTGTATATGTTCTCCTTTGGGCAGTCTGAATCTTCCAGTGATGATGACACTCTCTGCTTAGCTTTACTTGTGCCAGGTAGTTACAAAATCTGCCAAAATTTTTCCAGTTACAAAAATATTGCATGTATATAGAGTACAAGGATGCCCATTTCTACTTATTAAAAGTAAAGCATACACACTAATCACACAGAGGGATTTAGATTTCTGTGGTTTTGATAAAATGCCTTGGTTTTAAATCCCATATTTTACCTTATATGGAAAGATACTTTACTCTCAGATGTTTAAGCATACATTTTTACTCCTGGTTAAAATGAAGCTGAGTTCTCTCTCCTGCAGGTCCATTAAGACTTGTGACTGCTGGTGGAGTTTCCACTTGGCAATCTGCAGCCACTCAGAAGATGTCACACTATTTCTTAGGCTTCGCTGCATCTGAAAAATTGGTCCAGCTAATCCCTAAATGGAGAAAAAAACTGTGCAGACAGTGCAATAGCTGCAGAGCAGCAGGACTGTGAGAACTTGGCATAAAAAAGGCTTGTCAAGCAGGAATTCTTTGTTCTTTATTTTTCTGAGGGATGAAACCCTAGGTTTTTTTTTTACCAACCTCAGGAGCATCCCATAAATTTTATGCTTCCACTGACAGGCAGTTGGCTGCAGCTTCCATCGGCACACTCTGGACATTGGCTGTAGAGTTTCTTGAGTATAGCTTTAATCATGTCTGCTATCAAGAGAGCTGTGGATATATATATGGAATTTGGTCCATGTAAGATACAGGCAAACTTTGTGTATGTTTGTATGTGTGTGTCATTGGATACTGCTGGAAACCAGGGGAAAAGCAGCCTTGAAGCCTTGGGTTCCCAGCAGTATCCAACAATGATCCTGTGTAATCTTTAATATTTCCTAATGTCCCTTATGCACTCTTTTTCTCATATCCTTTTCAACTTTTTCAGTTTTTTCCCAAATCTGACATTTTTGAAATCACTTATGTAGTTGAAAAATGGGTATATCATATATTGTAATAATTCTATATAACATAGAGTAGGATTTTCTTTGTACTTAACACAAGGGTTTAATTTTACATCCACTCTGCATGGTTGTAAAGGCTACAGCAAGTTTAAGACAGAGGCTTTCAGTATCTATACTTCTGTCCCTTTATCTTGGACATTAATTTGTCAAACAATGTGTCTGTCTTCACATGAATTACTATGATATGCTGCCTACAATAAGTTCTTCTTACTGTCTTTCTGGCCTTCTATTTTTGACTTTTTTCAATAAGGGATATCTTCCTTATAGTCTGGCCTGCAAGGATTTATATCTGCTAGGACTTGCTGTGGCTTCCATAACAAAATCCATGGTCTACATTTTGCAGTTAGGGTCTACAGTGTGTGGGTGGAGAACTTAGTGAGAGCTACAGACAAGGAAAATTGCCAATGGAATACTCAGGCCTTCATCTAAAACTCCACTTTTTTCACAGCTTAGATACACCACTCATCAGGGAGGCACCTACTTCTGCTCGATACTTTGAGCTCTCAGTCCTCTCCTGAAGTGATGCATCTACGTTCTTGAAAACAAAGTCTACGTCATTCTTTCCTTCAAAAACCTGGCTGGAAGTGACATGGTTCTCATTTAGATAGAATACCTTATTGGAGACATTTTGCATTAAACTGTTTAGAGTTGACCATGTTTTTCACGTGGATTAAATGCCATTTGACCAATTATATAAATAAATATTGGAAAACAGATTATCTCCCTGTTTCCTTTGTGTAGATGAGCCCTTTTTGTACCAAGACACACAAAAGCATTCACACTTTGTTTCTTTCTGGATCCCAAATAATCCTGTTTTCTTGAGCACAGGGAAAGACACTCAAGAGAAGGCTCAGAGGTGACATTACCTTGAAGCTTTATTGATAATGGTTAGAGCAGTGTCCAGAAGTTGATCTGGAACGCAGAGTGAATGGCTCCTCAGTTCAATTATTTTAATATTTTTGGCTGAGGTGATGCTTTATTTTCGTGCCTTTGCTGGGGTAAAAGATAGAAGAATAGTACAAGCAGAAGTATACAACCTTGTTTTTTTCTCACTGATGTCTTCCAGTGCAGTGTTTTATGTGTACACGTGCATTAACAGTAAATCCTTCTAAACAGAGGACTCTGCCCAGTTCTCAGCCCCCCAAAACAGGCTTAGATCAGATTTCTGTTTACAGCTCATGTGCAGAACATGCACAGGAGTTCTCTCCTATTCTAGGAAATACCGTACGCGGCACACAGTGTACAGACACACATTCATCAGTTCAAATTAATTTAGTTTATATTTGTTTCAAAATATTCTTATATAGCTTTTGTAGACTTAACAAACCATCTTACAGTCATGTATGTTGAAGCTAAACATAGTAATTTTAAATTTTAAACTTCTCTTATGTAGGAAGATTCTGTATTAATACTACTAGCTTCCAGATGATATAGATGTATTTCTGTAATTTCTGAAAAAAAAAAGAGATATACTAGTAATGTTTGCAAATTTTTGTTAACTGCTTAGAAGGACAGTGAAAAATGCATTTGCATTTAACAGAGAATCAATTCTTGCTGCTGCTCCCAAAGCAAAAGATATTTTTCACTGTGCTATTTAGGACATATTTTCAAAGGGAATAGAGCATTATCTTCCTAAGATGGTCCAACAGAGGTGACAACAGCAAATTTTCAAAGGAGTAAGATTTGGGGAAGGACTTTGAACAACCACAGTGACTAATTATGTTTTAATTTTTATAATTTTTTCCCTTACCCTTTCTCTAGTAGTCAGAGCAAAGGTGCAGTGGCCTCCCAGTGCCTTGAGGACCACTCTCTTACCTGGAGATCTCACAAACCTGAATGGGTTGAGGTCTCTATTGTTTTGTACTTCATGTGTTCAGTACTCCTGTGTGAATTCATATATACCTTCCAGAAACTGGCAGTTCACTCTCATGTTGCAGAACTAAAAGACGCTGAATGAAATCAGAGAGACTCCTGCAAGCAGGAGGGGAAGGCAATGCAATGGACTGTATTCATTTAGTACTTCAGCATAAGGACTGGTACATACTCAGTACCCAATTTGTAGAAATGTGTGTACACAGATAAATATATAGGTAGGTAGGTGTGTTGTAATACTAAGTAAAACAGGACTGGGGCAAGGGCTGGATCACCCATAGATCATTTGTCCATTACAAAGTCACCGAAGCTGCTGCAGCTTTCTCAGACATTGTCTAAGTCTGAAAACAATGTGTGGCAGAGATTCTTCCTAGCAGACAGTTTGGCTGCTGCCCTTTGGAGAACTGCAGCTGTCCAAGACCAGACTGGTCATGCCATTTGGCCTCAGAACTACAAAATAAATGTTACAACCCTTACTCTGATACAGATTCCTTCTGGGATTGAAGCCTGAAATTTAGGAGAGCCCAGAGTCTCATCCACATTGACAACACACAGATTTTGGTATGAAAATATAAAAATTAACTAACTACTTTGTTTTGTTGTCTTTTCAGGTAATTGAAATAGGTTAGGTGCAGATTGGTTGATTCATAAATGGACCATGGACAAGTGGAAGATGTTTAATGCTTATTATGCTGGGTGTCTCCTGTCTTCACTACCATCTTCCTCCTATTCCTACTCCTAGGTCCAGACTTAACATTTTACCTGAAAAATCTCACTTAGTGAGGTTTCATCATCAATAAAACTCCAGCATTTTGATTTTCAGAATATTTGGTATCTTCACTTACAATCCTCTCAGGATTCTCTGGGTGTTGAGCTGGGGTGCAGCTTCAGAAAGACTGTCTTTGCAGAGGAACACAAGTACAGGCCTTTAGGGCAGCCAGAAACAGGTCAGCTTCTGAATAAAGAGACATCAATAAGCAAGAAACAGACTTGTTAGCAAGCACCTACAAATGGCTTTATGGAAAAAAAGAGAAATTTCAAAGGTTTGTGCCACATGGGAATAAATATAATGTGTACTAAAAAAAATTTTCCTGACTTGCCTACGTGACCTTGATCCCACAGGGAAAAGTAACAGTAAAAAAGAAAGCTATAACCTCAGTTAAACAAAAAAGCCATCATCATTATTCTTGCCTTAGTTCTCAACTTTTATTACTTGAAGGTACTTACCTGATTTAAAAAAATCAAAAGTAAAAACTCATCCTTTTTCTGATTTAAATCACTGTAGCTTATAAACCTGTGATATACAAAATCAGCAAATTCACACCTTCGTAATATATTGATTGCTTCAGAAAAAACATTTTAACAAGAAACATTTAGAGATGTCCTTGAAGGGGCAGAACAGAACCAGTGCTAAAGTGCAGTTTTTTGGTAGCTCAAGTCCAGTGGCTGACAGGGACGACCTGCTGCTTTCAGCCTTCAGGCGTCCCATCAAGCCAGACAAACCACAGTGAAAGTTATTACCCAGACTTGATGCAGTACTTAATCCCTTTCCTGAAAGTGGAGATAACAGCTGATGTAATCTCTCATGAAATAAGCTGAATTACTATTCTATGAGCAAGGTATGCTACAAACAATTCTATCAGCTTTGTGTTTAAATGATGAAGCAAGGAAACAGTGTTGTACAATAGTTAATACTTATTATCTTCTGAAACAGAACTTAATCACCATGAAAATATGATCTACCACTGAACTCAACCTCCATTTTATTAATTCTGCTCTCCATTAAAAAGACATGACTTCCATTTTGCAAGATCAAGTTTCTTTGACATTAAATTCTCTCTAAACTGGCATTTTGAGACCACATGGTCTGAGTTTAAAGCATAGATAATTTAATGCATATATATATATTTACCAGAATATAGGACCTGTTTATGTTGACCTGTCTTGTGAGGGAAGCCACTTGTAACCATACAAAACCATTTTGTTGTTCCAGCACTTCATACAGAGCTACCTGACCCTCTGATAGTAAAAGCTGTGGTACCTTATGCTATTGCAAGGGTAGGATTTTGAAAATATTTTGCTTATCAATGGAACCAAATGTTCTTCATTCTCTATGAACCAAAGAGAGGATATAGATATACTAATGCAAGATATTTCCATTCCAAATGCTCCTTACATTTTTTGTCAGTTCTTTAAGATGCTATGGACCATTTCCTGCCAGGATGTTAGGCTCATGGTTTCTGTGCAGCTCTGCCCTGTGCAGTGCTGTAGAAATGTCACACTTTGGGTTGTTGCTAGTTGCTCCAAAAGATTTCCAGAAGCCATCTGTTTGGCACAGTGACCATGTTTGAGTCCTTGGCCATTGGGTAGTTCATGTGGAGGCATTCACCTAAAACCACAAAGCATCTGAATCCCAACAGAGGCCACAAACCTTCTCTCTTCACTACAAGGCTTTAGGTCTATTTTCTAGGTGTCTGATTTAGGAAAGACTACCAGTTTCTCAGGCCTGTGGTGAGATAGGATCCAAGAAGGATAGAGTGATCTCACTCTAACCAAACAGGTGCCTCTAATGTGTGCCTTAGTATCACCTGAAGTGCTCGGGTTTCAACAACCCTTTCTGGTGAAAATTTGACCTGCCAGGTGCTTCAGACTCCTAATGTTATGACAAAAACTCTGGCTCTCATATTTGCCTTAGAAAATTTGGTATTTAGAGCTTTAGAATAACTTTCAAGGTTCCTAGAGTATTCTGGACTCAGCAAGATTTTGTCTAGCTGAAATTTTGTGATTAATCTTTTCAATCTTTCATTTTTAATGAGGTAATTTTAAACCCATCCCTCGTATTTTTTTTCTCTGCAGAAGCTGATGCCTTTGCTATCTGAGTGAAGGCTGGAGAACCAGAGCTTCTGGTGAGCATGGGCCTGGTCTCAGCGTGTCACAGGGTGAGGTTACCTGCAGCACTGCTGCTTCTTCTAAGGCCACTGCCTCCTTGGTCTTCCAGGGGACACACTTTAACCTGTTTAGGAACCTTGATAACAGTCTCTTGGAGGGCAGTCCTGAAGGGCAAATGAGTCCAGGGAGGTTGGACATTCTTCAAGAAGGAAATCCCTAAAAGCCCAGGAACAGACTGTCCTCATGTGCCAAAAGATGAGACATTGGGGAATAAGGCTGGCCTGGCTGAGCACTAAGCCTGGGCTGGAACTCAGGGGGGGAAGAAATACAGATTAATACCTTTAGAAGAAAGGGTAGAAAACTTCAAAGAGCTACAAGGATGTCATGAGGTTATGGAGGGAGAAGACTGGAAGGGCCCAAGGCCAACTAGAACTTGCTACTACTGTAAAGAACAACAAATGTTTCGATAAATGCATCAGAACAAATCAAGGCCCAAGGAGAATCTCCATCATTTGCTGATGCAAAGGGAAACATGATGACAGAGAACGAAGAAAAAGCTGAGGTACTTAATGCTTTCTTTGTCTCAGTCTTTAATGATAAGACCAGTTTTCCTTAAGGTACCCAGTCCCCTCAGCTGAAGAGAGGAAAGGGGGGCAGAAATAAACCCCTATAATCCAAGGAAAAATGGTCAGTGATCTGCAAGACCTCACACAAACACAAGTTGATGGACCTGGATGGGATCCACCCAAGGATGCTGAAGGAGATGATGAAAGTGCTCACCAAGCCACATTTTATTAGTACCAGAGGCCTCAGTTGGATGGAGGCTCACAAAGGTGATACCAATCTGCAAAAGGGCGACACAGCAGGTCTGGGAAACTGCAGGCTGTCAGCCTGACCTCAGTGCTGGGGAAGGCTGTGGGGCAGATTATCTTGAGGGTGATGACATAGTACATGCAGGCCCTGCCTGACCAACCTTGTCTCTTTCTATGGCAGTGTCCCACTTAGTGGAAGAGGGAGAAGCTGTTGATGTTGTTCTACCTGGGCATTAGTAGACTTTGACAGCATTTCTACAGCCTTCACCTGGAGAAACTGGCTGCTTGTGGCTTGGATGGATGTACAGTTCACTGGGTTAAAAACTGGCTGGATGACCTGCCATTGGGGGTAGAGTGGAAAACCTGGAAAGTTGCCCAGCAGAAAGGGACCTGAGGGTGCTGTGCCAGCAGCTGAACATGAGCCAGGGTGTGCCCAGGGGGCCAAGAAGGCCAATGGCATCCTGGCCTGGATCAGCACTGGTGTGGCCAGCAGGAGCAGGGCAGGGATTGTCCCCCTGTCCTGGGCACTGCTGAGGCCACAGCTCGAGTGCTGTGTCCAGTTCTGGAGTCCCCACAGCAAGAAGGACACTGAGGGGCTGATGCACATCCAGAACAGGGCAATGGAGTTGTTGAGGGGTCTGGAACACATGTCCCATCACTTTGAGGAGTACACACTGGCTTAAATTGGTAGCAGATTGTTAATCCCGTCTGTTTTTTTTGGGCCAAGAATGCCTCAGGTTCCATGTATCGTATTGACAATAGCAGGACTGTGTAGGTGTCAAAATCAAGCATCTTTGGTGTGTTATTAAGAAAGGTTAAAGCCACAAATACATTCTGCTTTTAATTCTTCACCTGACTGAGAAAGAATTCCCTGAAGCAGCAATAAATGTTTCTATTTCAGCTGTAAACTAAAATGAGAACCCTTTCCTTTAACTGTCCAATTCCAGAGTATCTATTCAGACTTTGGGCTATTTACCCAAAAACTTGTTAAAAATCTCAAATACCATGAGCTTTATGAAATGCTATCACAGCATTCCCACATTCCCACTCCCCAAAGAGAAAAATCCAAAGATCAGAACAAAATACCTGAAGGAGAAGAATGCAGACTCAGCTGTCTTACTTGTCTGTTCTGCCAGGCCCCACACTGGAAGTCTCTTTTGTTTTCCAAATTTCCTTTGATTCAGCTCTTCAGAAGGTAACACAGGTGTCTTCAGTGGGAGAGCAAGGTAGCTTGTGATGACACACTCCAATCTGTACACTGACTGGGGATAGTGTGCTTCATCTGCCCCTTGTCAGGAGATGGAGATCACTTGCAGACTCATTTTCATTTGTTAGAGCTTGCAGTGACTTCTTTCACCACTGCATTTCCTCAGCAGGCCTGGTGACATGATGAGCATCTGCAGAACAAAAGGGAGAAAACTCACGTGTTGAGATTAAGACAGTTTGATAGGAAAAGAAAGAAGCTGTGCATGCAAGCAAAGCAAAACAAAGAACAAGGAATTCATTCACTGCTTCCCATGGGCATTTAGGTGTTCAGCCACCTCCAGTAAAGCACAGATCTGTTCTATGTGGCTTGGGAACACAAATGCCATCACTCCAAACATTCTTCCTTCTTTCCTCAGCCTTGCTGTGGAGCACAATGCTGTTTGGAATGGGATATCTCTGTGGTAAGCTGGGGTCATCTGCCCTTGGATATGTCTTCTCTCAGCCGTGTGCCCCCAGCCTTCTCACTGGAGGGTGGAGTGAGGAGCTGAAAAGGCCTTGGTGCTGTGTAAGCCCTGCTTGACAATAGCTAAAACACTTTTCATAAAAATCTCTAAACTAGATACCTACTATGAAGAAAACTAACTCTATCCCAGCCAAACCCAGCACACTGCTTTAGCTTGGGTGGTGGCAAGGAGCATGTTTAATGGGTGATGACAACATATTGCTAGAAAAAAGTGGAATTTTATTAACTTATCAAATATTCAGTTTGGGTTCAAGCACACAGGCAAGTGATGGCATTCTGTTGCTGAATAGCAATGCCAGTTGGAGAGGTGGAATCTCTCCCAGGAAGAGCTGTTGCTTGGCTGTAATCCTAGCTTGTACTCACAATATATAGGAGTTTTACGAGGTCCACACACTTGGAGCAAACTCAAACCTGTGAGAGCTTGCCAAAACATGTTAGCCACCATGTAGACAGTTCCACAATCTGCTCTGTAGTTATTACTGGTATTTGAGTCTTGGAAAGTTTCCACTTCCTTACCTGCACTAGCAATTGTAAAACTTAAAAAAACTGCAGAGTGACTGTATAGCACTAATGTAACAAATGTGCATGTGTTTTAACTAAACTAACAAGTATTCAGGTTAAAATGCATGATGGTACATGTGGTCATCTTAACAAGAGACAAGACCAGCTTTCATAAAAAAATGACTTCATAACACTTTTCAGATTGAAAAGTATTTGTTTTGTCACTAGGCATAGGTTTATGTTTGGTAATTTTGCTTCAGCAAAAATATTTTTTCAGTGGAGATCACATGAAATTTTTGATGCATTTTTCAATATGTAAGTGCTTAAGACAAAACTGAGCTACTTAATTAGAGATAATTGCCTATTAGATACATCAGTCCAGGTTAATATAATTTGATTACTTCACCCAGAGAAATAATAAAAAAATTAAAACACTACATTTCAATTCTGTCTATAGTTGGTACTAAGATCTTGCTTACTTATATGACCTAGCAATTCTCTTCTGCAGTACCAGAGATTTATTGAACTCACTGAAAATATGCACACTTGCAGCAAACTTAGGAAGACTGATTCTTGACCGATTCAAACTAGCATAAATCAGAAGTAACCCTGTTGAGATCAATGGATCAATGGACTTTGAATAATGGTAGGCCAGCATAAAGAGCTCCTGCCTGTCAGGTCACATATTATTTTAGTCACAGAAGTGACTGTATGAATGGCCCTATGAAAACCCAGTGAAGTATTAAAATTCCCTAGAACCACAGCAACCCTGCTGCTCAAATAATGTAGAACTGGAGCTGTGTCATATCCATGTCCTTTATATCAGTCCAACCATCAGAGAGAGTGCTATGTTTTTCAGACTGAAAGGATATTTTTTTCCTGTGCAAATGTAGACAACTAAAGTTTATTAAAGAAATTTTATTAGAACAAAAAAATAAATTCAATTCTAGATTATTGTATATTAAATTGTGTTTGAGTGCACTGAATAACTTATTTCAAGTTCTGTACCAAGAAGAAGAAACAATACCATCTGATACTAGAAGAAACTGTCAGTGCATTGCTTCTTCAGAAGAAATTTTAGATGAATATATAATCATAAATATAGTTTTATCTGGCATCCATTTTAGTTAGATTTTACAGTCACCATGAAGACCTACAATTTTTTTCAGGCACTTTTGACTGCCTCTCATAATTGTCAACCTGTTAACATTAATTTATGGGTTACAATTAGGTGTAAAGATGATGTAAGGACTGTTACGTGTTGAAATTACGTGAGTTTTGAGCATGTGGAATGATAGGAAGCAATCAAATTTCCACAAAGTTGTAGAAACCCTTGCTAAAATACATTTGGAATAAATCCAGCTAGGAATCTTATGAGGCCAGGTCATTGGAGCCTTCAGACCTTGGCAAGGTCTTTCTGCAAGTGGTGCCTTTAAGACAGTTGATCTGTATGGGTTTTAACAGATCAAAAGGATACACAGATTTCAAGGATACTTTGATTCAGCAGAATTCGATCACAGTTACCACCTGGCCCTGTTTGAATGGAAATGCTCCTACAACACCTGGGCATTCTGTTTGCCTGATACTCTGAATCTGAAGTATTCCTGAACATGTCCATCACAGAACAAAGGGCTATACCTCACACTAATCAAGAGTGTCCTATGGGCTCTTTTTGTGGCCTTCTGGCACATGCCTTCTAGTATCAACTCCATCCTTCTATGTTCAGTTTTAAATGACTGCTCTCCTCTCCCCATCTGACCTTCTCCCAGAATCTCCAAAGTCTAGCTGTTTTTTATGATTGCATACAAATCTTCTTAAGCCACTTGCTTTGCTTTTCCCTTCTCTATAAAAAGCAAAAATACTTGCTTAGTTTATAAAGCACTTAAACCTCTGTGAATAGTTTTTCTATATGTTACAGCTGGGAGTAAGAGGAAGAGATTAGATATTTGTCCACATTTGTGGGGTCCTTAAATAAATTTCCATCCCCATCTGGTCTAATGGAAACTATGGAGCTATTAATTTGATGATTTTATTTCCTCCTATAAAACAAGACAAAGACCTTGTGTTCAGTCCATGGATTATTTTTCTCTGTTCACTGGTGATGTTTCTCTTTCTCTCCTGTCTTCAGGTTCAGACATTAGTTCTGACTTTTAGAGTGTTCTCTTTATTAGGTATTTCTTCAGTTTTCTTTGTGTGTCATTAAAAATAAATCCAAAAAATAAAAATTCTGAAAACATGACCGATAGAAGAAGTGCTTCAATTGAATCAGTTGAAAACCAGAATAAAGTATTTACAGTATCAGTTGTCACTGGTACTGCAATTCAGCCTATTCTTGACTATGCTGGAATGATGTCAGAAAGATTAAAGGTTTTGGTCCTGGTAGGTGATAGTTCCATTGCAGCAGAGTTGCAGTGTTGCAATGTAAAGAGATTATTTTCTGCTTCTCAGGTAGTATTTACTGCATTTCTTGATTATTTCTTTTATTACTTCTAATGAACCACGTGAAAAAATCTGACCTTTTTAACAAGTGGCTTTGGTTTTCCTTCTCACCTTCAGACTAAGTGGTGATCAGCACTTTCCTAAATTTAACTGTTGAAGTTTAACAGCAGTTTAAAGCAGATATGATTTCTGAGAATTAAAGATATTATTAAATCCTTATTGATACATGATTTCCACTTATTATCAGTTTCAGATACAGTAATACAAATGATAGATCTTGTATGACTATGCATACTAAGCACAGGTGATTGAATCCTTGTAAAAATAAACATATTTGTAGCCTTTTGTTTTACACTGAGAAATTATATTGCAAGATGATCACCTAAACTCTAAGAAAATTGTCCTCCTTGTGAATGAATTAGTGAAATTTTTAAAAAACAGAACAAGCCATCAGTTAAAATTTTTAGAGACAATTCAGTATAATCAAGGTACAATTTAGTATAATCTAGTGTCATCAGTACTGAACAAACAAGGGTTGTCTAGGCACACAAACTGCAATTTTGACTATGGTTGGAGAGAAAGATACCTTTTGGGCTAAAAAAGTTAATTGCAATCACTAGAAAGCATACTAGGAATAAAGTGGTCACTCTATTCTGCTGCCCAGAAGGCAAGTTATCAGGACAGATTTAAAGCAGATATGAAACAGGAGGTGAGTATTCTGTGATGAATGAAAGGAATCCAAAACAGGATTGACAGAAAACCGCTTGGGAACTACCTTCTCAGAGCTTGCCAGAGTCTCCCATGATGATGATAATGTCCCATTTAAGCTGCTTCCCAGGACTTAAATTTAAACATTCTGCATTTTTTCTCAGAAGAAGAAAAGGAACTTTTATACCTGCAAATGGTGCCTTTTTGGAACACCAAAGGGTCTAGTCAAAGCATATAATTTGCACATAGTGAGTTGGATATACTAATTCCCTCCTCTCTCTTCCCCTCACCTTCCCCAGCCCTGAATTTTAGTAAAATTTTTCTCACAAGATAGAAAACCCTCCTGGAACTGCATACACTATTAATAAAGAGTTCTTATCTAGTTACTTGAGGACTGCTTGAAGCAGGAGTCTGATTTGTAAAGCATTAACTTTATTTGCTGATATTGGTAGGCTATAATCTCTGTCATTCTTTATAAAATTATCTGCAATTCTAATTCTAATGCTGTAAAGGATGATAGATTAAAGACCGTAATAACATTTTTGCAGTTAAATGATGTAAATCCTTAAGCGGATTAATTTATGGGTAATAAATTCTGGCATGATTCCAAATTTCAGGAAGTTTCCTTTATTGATCTGAAGACTTGATCGAGTGTATGAATACAGGACACAGTCCCAGGTTTTGCATGATGTGCGCTACTACCTTCTTTTATCTGGGCATATAGCTGACCATCAACACTCAGGGACAGGTTTTGAATGCTAAAATAAACATTTGGGTGGATTAGTTGTTTGTTTTTTGTTTTGGTTTCTTTTCCCTAGTTGGAACCAGAGCTCATATTACAGACCTTCTAAGGCATTAGCAACATATGATAGCCTTTCTTCAGCCTGCTTAGGGTCTTCAACTTAATATTTCTTTCCCCCATCAAAGACAGAAGAGATTACCTCTTTCCTCAGGAAAAGAAAAATTCATGAGTTGAAATCCTAAATCTCCTCATTCTGGCCTAGTTTATTGAATACTTTCTGCAAGTTCTGGGAAATCAGAGGTTGTACCCTGGGGTGGTGGTGTTGAACTCTGGGTGCAGCTTGTAGAAGTCAAAAGGCTGCCACACACGCCACATCTCCTGAGTAACATGTTATATCTCTCAATCTAGATGTTAGACCTGAGTGAGGCTGGTGTAAACAAGATGACAAAATAATAACCTGTAGCTTCAGCCCAGCAGTTAGAAGCCTGATGCTGCTCTGTTCAGTAATTCACTTTCTGTTTACTCATGAGCCCAGTCAAACCTGCTTGCAGGTGTAAGCTGCTTGCATCAGGCGACTGTCTATGCAAATTGACTCATACTGGTCCTCCCGTCTTCACTACTGTCTCAAAATTTAAATTTGTATTTGTGTCTTGGTCTGCAGTGCAGGGTTCAAACAGCAGAAACTGTCTTCTGGGCTTCCCTCTAGGGCCCATTTTTAAACCTAAATGCCTCTGTTTGCTACCTTTTTTTATTTAATCTGCTAGATTACAGCATGCTGAAACATTGACTTCCAGTTTTTGAAGTACATCAGTGATGACACATTTCTAATATTGCTATTGACAATTTAACTTCACAAGCTTTATGGTGTTCTCTATGGAGGAAACAAGCTAACCAGACATAGATTTTGTTCCTCCCTTCAGTAAGAGAGCTTTCAGGTAGCTATGTCAGTTCAGGGAACTCTGTCCCTTTATTTCATGTAGGAGGTTAAGGTCTGATATGCTCGGCTTGAGCGAATGTTAAAGCATGTATGTTGTCAGAAAAGTGTGTGTGTTATATCAGATAAATTCTTAAGCTTTTTATAAGATTATAAAATTTTAAAGTTAAGGTTTTAAATTAAAAAATGTGTCATTTAAAAGTTTACCAAGGCTCTAACAGATATACTTTCTCTGAATATCAGTACAATTGAGAAAGACTGTTTTCTTGTTCTGATTAAACTACTGCTGGACATGAAGTAGGAGGAGAAATTAGGGGTATCCTGTGTTCTGGCTTAAACTGCACAATTGACCCTTTCCAGCTGTTTTAGCTTATATTCATCCCTCTGCATGTAGTAGTCTCTTTCAAGTTCCATTTTGGCTGTTGGAGGACAGAAAATTATTGATACATGCCTGGAAAATCCAATTTTTAAAAAATAATTTAAATCACAAACCTGCTTATAGTTACTATAAAGCAAACAGATATTTTAAAATCGGTATGTTTAAACTGAAAGACATACTTTCCCAAATTGCTTTCCATTATATAGGCATTTCTGATAGCAACTGAGTTTCATGCAAGTGGATTTTTCAGTGTCAGCACTTAGCAGTAGATATGTATTTCAATGGCAAATCAGTGATAATGTCAATGATTTGTTCATAGTTCTCTAGATTCATGCATGAAGAAGAATGATAATGACTTGGGAAATGTTTCTAAAATGAGTTCACCATTTCTTGTTCATTCATATTAATTTGGAATCTAATGATACAGTCAGTTACAGTGCAGGTTAATATACTTAATCTGAGATCTTTTGAGATGCTTGAGAAAGTAAAGAAGCAGTTATTTTCTATCTGCTATAACATCCTTCGAACTAATTTCAGACTGTAGGTTATCTTCAACTCTATGTTATTTGCTGAATGGCACATACTTATTTTGATCAGAACTTCTGCAGCAAGTTTGTCTTTATTTCAAAAGAAAACATCCTATCCTCTTTCCTTTTGTGAATGGCCTCTATTGAAATTCACTAAACACAGCACTTTATGGGATTCCATCCGTTATGTCTTTTTGTAAACAGCTCTGCTAAAATTTTCAAAAGCTCTTACCAAAATTTTATTCCTATTTCATGGATCCTTCCATTGGCTTCAGACGTCAAGTGTGAACATGAAGAATTTCTGCTGTCCCACTCTTTGGTCCTCTTCCTGAAACCAGTTCCCAAGTGTTTTGAGATTAAAGCCTTGCATGGGAACCACTAATTTAAATGGAAAATACCACTATGGTTTTAATGGGCTAATCCTGTAAAATCAAATAATAAAGATTCAGGTACTTTTGTAAAAAATTAAATCTTCACAACTTTTGCCTTCTCTTAGAGTAAATCCCTTTGACACATCTGTTCCTGTCCATCCCCCTGCCCCAATCCTTCCAAAGGGCCCAAATATCTTCAGCTTTTTAACTACCCAGTGACTTCATGATTGTCTCACACCTAATATCCACCCATCTCAACTAATTAGAGTGTGCCTGAAATTCTCTGTCTGTACATCACTGGGTATACTTCTGAGTAGGATCCTTAAAGCTCCTGAGCTCAGGTGAATTAGGGGAAAAACCAATCTCCCTGCATTCAATCCCACTTTACTCAAACTGTGGTTGGAGAAATCACCTGACATGAGACGAGCATAGTGCAAATACTCTCTCTCTTTCTGAAAGAAGCAAACCTCTGACAAAAGATTTCTTGGTTTAGAGCCATTCCATACAACCAATAGTGAGTGCTTGAATCAGAAAGATGATATTTATCTGCTATGGAACCTGCTCAATTTTGTTCAAACTAAAACCCATGGGGATTCTGCTAGCTTACACACTCATTAAGCTTTATTTTTTTCCTGCCCTAAAGATCAGTTTTTACTCAACCTTAATAAGAATTGACCTCTCTGGGATAAGAAAGGGAAATGGAAAGCTGCATGATTTATGCTTGGGTTGAAAGTCTTTCCCAAAAGATTTCTGTGCAATGGGAGGGTTTGAAACCTCCATCTTTCATCCTTTTCCTCCAAGGGTTCTCATGTTTAAGTCAGCCCCCAAGCAAAGAAAGCTGCTTTCCCTGCCTCTGTAGTATTGGTGGTCTAAGAAATGTGTCAGGGATAGACTGTAAATAAATGCCAAACTAGACACCACATAGCTTTATCTTTAGAGCTGTTGTAGCTGCTATCTGACTCCTCCCTCACCAAAAGTACTCAAATAAATGTTAATATAGTTTTGAAAACAGACACTGAATTTCACATCTGACACATGTGAGAAAATCAGTAATAAATTTATAAAAGCTCAATAACTTTTACTAAATTTGCTTATTATATCTGTCACAAAACCTTTTTGTCCTTCAGTTTTCTGGCCAGGAATACTACAAACATCAAATTAGCTTTTCAGATTACCTCTCTGTAACTACGTTATGTAATAAAAAAATGACTGACCAAAATGTCATTTGATTCAGCATGTGTTAAGATCTAAATAATATAATATATTTACTGTATCAGAATTCATGAAGTTGTTAATTCGAAATTGTCACTGCTGTATCCATGCAGTTCTGATATCAACAAAATGAGAAGACTTCAAACAGTTAAGTACATAGAAGTCTGGCAGCTGGAAAAATGTATTAATGCATTGCTTAGCAAAAAAAAGTACTATATAATTTGTCCCTTTTCCTCCATACAGGTCATGATCTTTAAAACTTGTCCCTCAGAACTCAGAGAATATATTACAGAGTAGCTGAATGGAAATGAAAGTTGTTTGTTGTTTTCTGTTTACTGCAAAGTGCTTGCAAATCCTTAGGTTATATTTTTGCAGAATTTTGGCCAGACATATCAAATCTATTAAACATGAGCTGTAATTTAGGTAAACCAAGCCAAATGATAGCTGTTTGCTGCTTCTCTTGTGTGAGTTGTTTCTAGTCTCTCAAAAGATCTCTTCTCTGTCTTTAGTCAATGTTGAAGCAGCAGAAATTTAAACATTAAGGGCCTGTTTTTCATCAGATTAATGAGCAATGAGGTCTAGACTTCTTGTACATATTTTCTTTTTTGCACTGATAGTAGATGCCTTAATGAAATTGAATGAATGCATTTTTAGAATAGAAAAAGGATTCTAAGATATTATGCATGCTCCTTTTTTTTTTCTTTTTTTTTTTTCCTTCCTTTTTTTCCCCTTTTTTCTTCTTTTTTACCTTGTTGGGAACTTAGAACAGACTTTTTTTTTTGTTTTTCAGGCTACTCACCAAATCTTTTGGCTTTACCAGTGCCCAGTTGTTTTGGTTTCATACTCCTTTTGTACAGGTCAAAACTGTGCTAAGTACCTTCCTTCTGCCAAAAGCATGACCATGATGTCTCTGTTTTAGTGAAATGAGAGGACTTTAAGCTAGGTTTGAATGGGGAAGGGGATGCAGCTGGGCTCTCTGGAAGCAGGCCCAAGGGTGGTAAGCCTGAGCTAGGGGTGAAATCAGTAGCCCAGCTGAGGTGCACGTATACCAATGGACACAGCAGGGGTAACAAACAC
>WBND01000313.1:1012844-1033257 GCA_013398595.1 Tychaedon coryphoeus | reverse complement strand
ATCTGTTGGAAGGTAGGAGGGCTCTGCAGAGAGACCTGGAATGGTTGGATGGATGGGCAGAGTCCCATGAGATAAGGTTTAATAAATCCAAGTGCCAAGTCCTGCATTTTGGCCACAATAACCCCCTGCAATGTTACAGGCTGAGGATGGTGTGGTTGGACAGTGCCCAGGCAGAAAGGGACCTGGGAGTACTGGTCAACAGCTGACTGGACATGAGCCAGCAGTGTGCCCTGCTGGCCAAGGCCAATGGCCCCTGGCCTGTATGAGGAATAGTGTGGCCAGCAGGAGCAGGGAGGTCATTCTTCCCCTGTAGCTGGCACTGGTGAGATCACACCTTGAGTGCTGTGTCCAGTTCTGGGCCCCTCAGTTTAGGAAGGACCTTGAGACCCTCGAGTGTGTCCAGAGGATGCAACAAGGCTGGCGAGGGGCTTGGAACACAAACCCTGTGAGGAATGACTGAGGGAGCTGGGGGTGTTCAGCCTGGAGAAAAGGAGACTCAGGGGTGACCTTATCACTCTCTACAACTGCCTGAAAGGTGATTGTAGTCAGGGGGGAGTTGGTCTCTCTCTCCAGGCAGCACTGACAGAAACACAGTCTTAAGCTGTGCCAAGGGAAATAGAGGTTGGATATCAGGAAAAAGTTTTTCATGGAAAGAATAATAAAGTACTGGGATGGGCTGCTCAGGGAGTTGATGGAGTCACTCTCCCTGGATATGTTTAAGAGAACACTGGATGTGGCACTCAATGCCATGGTTTAGTTGAGGTATTATGACATGGGTTGGACTGTATGATCTTGAAGGTCTCTTCCAGCGAAGTGACTCTGTGTGATTCTGTGTGTGTATGATACTGATTTTTTGTTCTAATGCAGTCTGTGTTTTAACAAAAAATACTTATTGGTCCTTTTATATCTAGTCTTCATTCTTTGACAGTAATATTTCTATCAGGCTAAAGAGCAAATACTATCCCTCTCATCTGTGATCTGACATCTGACATTTTGGCAGAAGCAGATTTCTATTTTACCATTATATTCCTATCAGAAAATAGGAGACTTAAGTGCATACTGGGACACAAACACAACATACAAGAGGATCCCATGACTTTATGTCTTTGGTGGTAATGATGTGCTTGCTTATACTGTCATCTGCTAGCTGTTCTGGTACCCTTATTTTAAAATTGTAACAGTTTTCTATAAGGAACTGTGAAAAGAGTTTTCAAAGATCTGTGTTTACTTTTATAGCCATTGTGATGCACGGTCGTTATTATGGGAGAATGGTTTGTAAGGAGAGTGGTGAAGGCAGTCTTCCCCAATGCATTACAGCTGTGCTGATTAGTGAGGAGTGAAAACAGCCATGCCTGTCCAATGAGGATGGATATTATAAAAGAGTGGGGTAGCTGGCTAGGGGTTAGATGGAGCTGCAGCCCTTGTGTCTGCTGCAGTTCAGGATGGGGTCTCCTGGCTGTGCTGTGAGAAGGTAAGGGACATGTGGTTGTGCAAGGGACAGGCACGGTAAGAAGATCTTGTGTGAGGGACAGACAGGGTTAGGCAGCTGGGTAAGGGACAGCTTGAGGTTAGCCAGTCATGCAGAAGGAAGAAGAAAACTTGCAGAGAGAAAGAGAGAAGAAGTCAGTGCTATGTGGAGCTGCCTGGCAGAAGTCCATTAAGAGAAGGCACGAGAAGTTTTCAATAAAGGACTGGTGATGATGCCAGTCGTGTTCTGTCTTGGCATAATGACTACACTTTACCATTGTAGTCTCTGCAGAAATGTGATGATTGCTCCACGTATCAAGAAAGTCCTGTCTCAGTGTGAAATTTCTATGCCATAAAAGAAAAAAATATATTCCAACAGTTCATTAACACTAGGAACTAATACCTCTCATGCAAAACAGTTATTTTATCTACATATGAAAATAAATCTTCAGTAAAGCTGCTGAGAAGCTAGGAAAGTCCAACTGTCTTATGTCTATGTTCTTGTTCTAGATTTGCCTAGTGGCTCAAGGAGTGAACAGAACTAGAATTTCCTCCAATACTTCTGGAGTTATTTGGGATTTCAACTTATTCTATCTTTCTATGAGTTACATGTCAAGGAGCTACACATCTGTGGCATGTGAATGACTCTATATTGAACAGTATGTGTTACATATTAATGGGTTACACGGGTCAACAGCAAAACTTCATTATAAAGTGTGAGTCATCAAAAGAGGTTATTTGTTCACACTGTAAAAAACAAAAATAAATTAAAATTAAAAATATGACTAGCATGTATTTCTCAATAAGAAAATCTGTACATTAGTTTTTCATGCTATTTTAAATTTACAATGTGATTTACTGCATCTAAGTTTAAATGCTAGGGTCATCCTTATTATTTTTGTTAATTCTGGTGATTATGGCTGTCCTTTGATTTATCTCAGGTATTAAACCATGACAGATATTGAATTATTAACAGATACTGGAGAGGGTACAATCTGGCTATATGAATGATTGAGCATACATTCAAATTATGTGACAATAACTACTTTCTTGATCACTTTATATAGATCAGGATTAATTTCTCCACTTGTGCGCTGAATTATCATTTTAAAAAATAATACTCTTCCTAATGAAACAGGAGCATTCAATTTTCTTTTCCAATTAATTTTATATTAAAGTAAAATCTAAGATAAGAGAAACACAAATAAAAACAAAAACTATCTATGACAGAAGATTTAAAAAGTCCTTGAAGTGGGATGAAATAAGATAGATTTGGGCTGCTTATGCTGAGCACTCAGTACAGGAGCTGAATCAGTAAAGAATAAAAAGTTATTAACACATGTTAATATGATTTAAATGGAAGTATCCTTTGAAATGGAAATACAGGCTAAAAGAAAAAATGCTACAATAAGCAGTAAGAAGTGGTTTGTTCTAATGCTATGTTCAGATAATGATCCCTAATCAGATGCTATATGTTTTTAATATTCTTTGTACCTACCGAAATATACAAAATCATCACAATAAAAAGAAAGTAAGATTCTAGTTAAAAGAAGCTTATCTATCTTGCAATACTTATATTTCTGTTCCCTTTCTCAAAGTGAAATTGAATTTTTTGAATTTCAAAGACTGCCTTAAGGTTTGATAAAAACTAGCTTCTAGCTCATCAAAAATACGACTATTTGCATTTAGCATGTAATTCTAATGCAAAGTGCAAAGAATGAAAACTGGCAAAATGGTCAACAACATAAACAACATATAGAAAAAATGTCTTAACCATGAAATATTCTGGAGCTGAGTTTCTTTGAAGCATATATATATTTCAACAAAGGATCTAGACTGAGCAACCTGAATTTTCCCATGGTAAAAAAACTTTATTGAGAAGTTGATGACTCCTTCAATTTCTCAGTAAGGAATGTACTGATTTTCGTGAGTCTCTTACGTCTGATTCACAGTTACAGAAAAAATTACTTTTTGTTCTGAGCAACTGATACAATTTTTGACAGCAGTATTGCAAAACTCAGAATTGATTTTTAGTTAACAAATATTCTACCAGCAGTTTTTCTTGAATATGTAACATTCCTATAAGCACTGATAGCAGTAGCTCTGGTAGCTTGAAACATGCCAGAAGATACACAGGAGTTTTATCAGTGGCTGAAATGCTATGAAATACTTAGACCTGTTTATATTCTTTCTCTCATAGGTACTTGTGTGAAAAATGCAGAACAAGACCACTTCTTCATAGGTGCTTAGAGGAAAGGTAGTAGAGGGTCTGTAATCCAGTGCAATGTTGTCTGGTAACATCCTGAAGGCTGTTAGAGGAAGAAAGTGGGATCCTGCCTGCTGAAGTCTCTTAAAACTTCCAATCCCCTACTCTCAGTCTCTCTTTCTGTAATGGTTCCCATATCTACTTCTTCCCCTTCAATATCCTTCAAAGAAAGAAAGAGCCCATGCTGGGTTATTTTTCATTATGAAGAATATTCTGAGCTAGTACAAGACAAGGTAGAAAGATATCTCCCTAGTGCAGGAGGCCAGGTAACACAGCAAGGATGGGTAGATTTTTACTACAGGCACAGAGTAAGTGTTTGGATAGAGAAGTAGATCTGACTTGGGATCAAGACCATCCAGGGCATGAAGGACTTTGCTGAGATGAGGCCAGCAGTCACCTGTCTGGGCCTATCTGGAAGATGAGATGGGAATGAATGGCACATATGAACCTTCATCTTGAATTCCAGATTTTTGTTATAGAAATAGAAGGACCTATTCCTTTGACGGCTTTCTCCTCATTAAACAGTTGCCAAACATGGCAAAGAAAAGCTTCCCATTTTACCTGTTCTGATCAGCCATCATTTAGTACATTCTGCTGAAGCCATGTTAGGCGGAGAAAAATCTAAAAGAAAAGATAGTGATCCACTAATAGTACTAATCCAGACTGCAGTGGGAAGACAATTTCATTTCCTTTTTAGCTTTAAATCTCCTCTCAACCTCTGTGCTGTGTAGTGCCACATCTCCCAGTATCAAAGATTATATATTTCATGCTTGAAAATACACCTGTGAAAGAGCTATCCATGGAGGATGATTATCACAGACGGAAGCTGAACATACGAGTTTTAATTACCATGTGCCTACCATTTTAGTATCTCATGTTACTTGCTAACCAGCACAGCAGCCTTACTGGACAGTCAGAAACATAATGTAGTTGAAAAGAAGAAAAACATATTCCTCTGAAGATGTTAGACATGTGATGCCAGAAATCCTGCTTTATCCATTCTCGGGGGAATGCATACTCACAAAAAACAAACAAAAAAACAAAAAACCCCCAAAAACCAACAAAAAAACCCCAAAACACAAACCCATACTGTTTCTAGACACTTTCATTTTTTGTGGCCCTGAAAGAGTCCAATATTTCAAAATGATAGCAGTGGGAAACACCTTCTTCTTTCAGCGGCTCTGAAGCAAATGCTTGCAACATCCTCTCTTATGTAACATATTCTAGGGTACGAAGAGAGATTATTATGTAGACATAATATAGTGATCATGAAAAGGTAAGTAAACATTGAAAGTCATTGCTTTAAATGTGTCTTACAAATGTAGCATTGTCACAGGGACAGATCAACACAAATCAGGACAAGAGAGAGGGTTGGAAAAACATCCAATGCTGAGAGATTTTTCATAATTATATTAATGTCTAATCATGGTGTCATGATTTTAAGCCTTTCCTTGTTAGAGAAATTCAGCATGAAACAATTTCAACAAACAAGTGGTCAAAGGGCTTGTTCCTCTACTGGACCCAGAAACTCACACAAGTTTGGGGCAACAAGATGTTCAGCTGGAGGAGATAAATTCTAGTGCCAGGTTTGATGTTGCCTGAGAAATCTGTGGATTCTGCTTTTTTATAATCAGATCTCAGGTCCTGAGCAACTTGATCTAGCTTGCTTTGACCACATAGCAGGAACAGAAAAAACCCCATATAGACAGTTTATTACTCAACAGAAAGATTAGGAAATATTGTTTCAGATAAAAATTGTAATACAAGCCAGGTTATAAAAGCTGATGATAATGTGTTTAGATTTTATTCTATAACTCTGTAGCACATACAAAATAAGTTTTAAAAATTATACATACTATATTTTTATATAAATTGTTTTATATTTCTTATACATAAAATATTTTCAATAGGGAAATAGCGAAGCTGATGACCAAGCTTTTTCATTAAAAATGAGAGTTTGGCAAGCAGCAGAATTCTTAGAAAATGTATTATCTTTCTCTGAATTGTTTCAGGGAAAAGGTAGCACTGCAAGGAAGAAGAATTCTGAAGCCTGCAAGGTATTAACATTTTCCAGTTGAAGCAGTTCATTCTACTAATTGAAATATTTTTACCCCTTCAAATGTACTTTAACATGAAATTTAAAATACATGTGTATCGTCTTATGCAAAATGCTGTGGTTTTTTTCTGCTTCAAATAATTTTCAAACTTCATTTTGCTGAATATTTTTGATTGACCTGGAATGTTCCTTTTGAAACAGAAAGAAAAATTAATCAGTCCAAGAGGAGAAACTTAAACATACTTTAATCAAAACTGCATTAATCTTGCTCTGAGACCAAGACAAAATAAGCTGTGAAATGCTCTTTGATTTGCAGACTGAACAGTTAGAAATGTATGTTCTGTATCTAATAGTTTGATACTGAGTAGCTGAATTAACCATGAATAATTCAACCAAATATAGAACTTTTAGGAGCTATAATCTCAGAATCACCTCTCAAAATTTAAGGTTTCTGCTTTCTCTTCATTCTAGTAGCTCAAGGGGATAATAATTCTGAGCCTTGTCTGAACATATCAAACTTTCTCAAAAACTAACATCCTAGCCCTATCCAAAAGCAAATATTTGGGATTTATGAGCAAAGAAAAATGGTCAGAGAACTATATTCAAAGGAAAAAACTAATGCAAGTGCGAGAAATTCACATTTTTATCTAGGAACAGAAGCATGCTGGCTGTCTTTTCCACTTGATTATTCTTCACCAGTGAGCTTCCTTTTTTGAACTTTCCCAAATATCTTCTTTTCACAACATACAGTTAGATTTTTTTGTAGAAACAACACCCAAGGATCATAAGCATGAGTTTCACAGATCAGTGCTACTGCTAATGAATGAGGAATGAAATAGCAGTTAAAAAAAAAAAAAAAAAAAGGAAAAGGAAAATATCACAGTCTCAAAGAATGATTGAAAATGCCACAGAGCAATCCAAGGACTTTGTTTTCAGATCTTGGTTATGAACTTTCAATGGCTGCAGTGGCATGTTTGAAGCCCACTACTTTCAGATGGAAAAAGCCAGAATCTGTCTCTGCCAGTTTAACTCTGTGAGGAAGCATATCCTTCTTGAATGCCAAGCAGGACGTGGCATTGCTGAGTGACTTGCTGCTGGTTCTGAGTAAATTCCTGTGAAACATATTGCTGAGTCTTTAGCATTAGTCAGAGAGCTTGAGACAGCTATCTGAGAGAGCTGTGGCTGTTCAGAAAGGAGAGGAGAAGGCTTCAGGGACACCTCATTGTAGTTTTTTCAGTAATTAAGGGAAGTTTATAAAAATTAGGGACATTATTTATATGGGACATTTTCTAGTGACAGAACAAGGGGAAATTGTTTTAAACTGAAAAAGGAAGGTTTAGATTCAGTATTGTGAAGAAATTCTTTGCTCAGAGGGGGTGAAGCACTTGAACAAAATAGGCTGAGAGATTGTGGATGCCCCATCCCTGGAAGTGTTTAAGACCAGGCTGGATGAGACCATGAGAGATCTGGTCTAGCAAGTGGTATCCCTGTGCATGGTGGAGGGGTTGGAACTAGATGCTCTTTAAGGTCCTTTCAAATATTCCTAATTATTCTACCATTGTATTGTATGGTTCTATGAATGGCCAGCCAGTCCTACCTTTAGCTCTTATTCTTTTTTTTCACCACAGCACCTTTCCAAGGCCAAAAGAGCTGCTACTTGACTATTCAAATGAGAGTTGAAGTGAAACTCCAGACAGTGCTACCTAACAGATTGATATGAGAAGGCTGCACACTGGAAATAGCAAAAAAATCTAATTAAATGCCTTAAAAGTCCTTTTGTTTTAGTGGCATATTGTGTGTTTTCTGAGCAACAGAAAGAGCCAGGTTGGGGCACTGGTGGTAGGTAAAAGTATGATGGCCAAAATAGGAGTTCTCAGGTTACACAGTCCCACAGAGAGGCTCAGGGTGTAGTAACACAAGCAGCTGAACTTGCTCAGCTGAGGGGTCAGCAAGAAGGTGGAAAGTACAATAGCAAAACACAGAACTAAATTTCTAACTGCAGATTAATGGTTCCAGCTAGTAAGCATTGATAGGAAGAGCATGATAAAGATCAAGAGGAGTTTTTTTCTTGTCACATCTCAATTCTCTCACAGAAGATATAAAAATAATGAAGTGAAAAAGGGTTTCTGCTCTGTACACTCAAAAATTTATGATTGATTAAGCAAACAAAATGTGATTATCATGAAATATCAATTCATATCTCCCAGGGAAATGTTAAGTGACACAGAACTGGGTCCAATGACACAAAAAGAGGGGTGTTATGCAGTAGAGTAATATATCAACTGTAGAAAAACAGTACTAAAGATGAAAGTAAAAGGGCTACTTCACAAAATGTAATCTGAATTTTAAGATAAAAGATAGCTTGTGAAATGCTACAGTACAGTAATAATATCACACAGTTAATAGTGAGGACTTCCAATTTGTCCAGAAATCTTTCCATATTTTGTAGTTTTGAAATGAAAACAAAATTTCTCAGTTATGATTGTGTATTTGCATTCATTTTACTGGATTTTCTTGCTAGTAAAAAACATGCCTTTCAATGACAGAGAGAATGAGAGAATATACAGGTTTTACAAATGTTACCTGACAACTGAAGTTATAATTTTTGATTTTCTGTCAACTTTTAAGACTAAAAAGCTTAAGCACAAGATGAAAAAAGCACATGTATCAGATGGTCAGTTTATTTCCCTTTGCAAGTTGGAGGTAGCATTTAGCTTTAGAGCCTCAGGAGCAGCCCACAGAGGAACAGAGATAAAAAGAATATGCAGTATAAATCTGAGAAATCAGCATTACCAACAAATAATGCAGCTCCTGCTACCCCTTTCCAGATGAAAAACATTTCTGTGTGTGTTTTATACAGGTTATCTGTATCAATTTGTCAATGTTCAACCATCACTGTTGTCCCATACACAGAATCTAATTTTTTTGACTTGGCAAGGTAATGTTTATGTCAAAGGCAATATATTTTTCTCTATTAAAATCTCAGCAACTTGGATTTTTACCAAAAAAGTTTTCTGTCAGGGTTTTCTGAAACAGCTGGGCAGAGGTATGAAGATGCAAATGTTCTTCTACAGTTAATTTAAGAAACTAAATCACAGATTCAATTCCTCTTTCGCTCCGTATTTAAAGCTCTAACAAAAGTTTTTTTTTTTAAAAATACATGTTTTGAATGCTGAGAAATCATTTATCTAGAGTTATGAAACAAGAATCCTCCATGCATTACATGCCAATTATCTTTCTTTTCATATACTATCTTTCATCCTAAATCAAACAGCTATGCCTTTTTGGAAGTTCTAATAACTTTAACATAATTCAATTCTAACCATTAAAATAATTGCAGATTCTCTCAAACAACGGTTTTGCATGTCTCCTTATCAGGTAATGGTCCGATGAGACAGCTCAAATTTAATATCCCACAGAGCTAAAGATAACCCCACAATTTTTTATATGTAGGTGACAGAATATATAAGAGTGGTTGAGACCACAGCATGAGGAGAATGATGAATGTCAGTATTTTGGACCAGGTTGCAAAGTCAAGATTTCCTCAAAGAGAATATCATGCTGTCTGATCCCTTTTGATTTCTCATGTTCATCCCTTTGAACATATCACCCAACATCAAAATGGAATGATCCCACATAAAGGAATGCAATTTCCCAAAAAAAATATTTTTAAGTAATTTAGGTAGGTTAGAAATTATACTCCCAGCTGTCTGCAAAAGTAAGTGGAAACAAAAACCACTTTATTTTTCCAATACGGTATATAAACTCCTTGAAGTAGACATAATTTTTTAGTATGTTTAGGTTTTCAATGCCTTCTAGGACAGAGTGGTATTTTTAAAAGAACTCAGTCATGCACAGATTTCACTGGGATACGAAACAGACTGTCAGAATGCTATTAGAAAGCTTATACAGAAACACTAATTCATCTGTTAAAATGCTGGTACACCACACCCATCAGATTCTTCTTCCATCAGCTAAGTGCTTTCTTTGCACAGTCCCACACATTTACTTTGTAAACATATTTTATTAGATATATAAAGATACAAATAATTCTTTTGTGCATTAGAAGTTAACTTCACAGAATAGTAGTTCATATTAAAGTGTCATCTTTCTGCTTACAAAACGTTTTTACTCTAGGGACAGTTAGAGCAGAAAATCTGCCCAGTGTATGTGTGAGAAAACCCTGCATTTTCAGCTCTGATGAAGGGAAGTCCACTACTACACCAATACCTTGCATAACCCTGAGCACACCATGTCCTACTGTAAGCCTGTCTGGGATGGCTTCTTGTACTGATACAGACAGGTTAGCTGAAGTCAATTGTTACCTTGGGCTGCACTTGGAATTATAAAGCATCCTGAGATCAACTGCTGTAAAGCAGGTTCCTATTCTCTAAAGTTAATAGAATTATACTGTCTAAATAAAAGGATTACTAGGATAACCACTGACTTCTCCAAGCTCACACCTGGTTTACAAATGAGATAATAGGAATGAAATGTTCATCTGCCTGTTTTTATTCTCAGTTTGTCCACTAAACATTTGTCAAGAAAATAATTTGGTTGATTTGAAGTATCAGATTGATGTAGTGGAGGCTACAATTTGCACAGAAAAGCTTATTGCTTTTGTGCCAGCATGCTGTGAAATTTTATTTTGTAAGAAGCAAGTTGGCTGCATTGCTTGCAGAACTCACTGTCAGTGCAGATGAGATGATGTCTCAAATAGGTTTGTCGGTTTTAAGGACACAATTTCTTCATTTAACTGTTCCAAATTTTTCAGAATGGCTATGCAGGGCCTTCGAAGACATTTTATATGCAATATGTTCCTTTTCTTATCCTCTACATAAAAGCGTCTTCCCAATAAAACTCCTACTTTTGGCTTTTAAGCTTGTTTGCTTGTATTATTTCATAAGAAAGCATTTTAAAATAGACACATGGGTATAGATAACTGCATTTTCTGTGGATAAGAAAATAAACATTCAGAAGTGGGAAAAAATATTGGACAGCTTTTACTCAAATCACAGTTAAGGTAAATGCTAAACATGCATCAGGCTTCTGGGAACCTGCTGGAGTCTGGCTTGCTCAGTGCTGATGTAATCCTTTGCCAAGCAGTAGAACCTATCATGAGCTCTGCCCTGCATCAACCATGCCTGCATGAATTCCAGTCATTTGGAAGCAGAGTTGCCTGTCTATCTGCAATTGAGGTAAATGTACTTTCTGTATATGCATATTTATTATATCTCATACGGAACAACATATGAAAATCTCTTTATGGCCATTGTCCATCAGTAAAAGTGTTGCTTGATAGGACTACTTCTTCAATCTCAAACACCAAACCTGCCTCTCAGCCTCTCAAATGCAAGTACCCATACAGCTCAGGAAAAGCAGACACCTCAGAATGACAGTTTTGTGCTGGTGACCAGCAGAGCCCCTTCATGTTTCAGAAGCTGAGTGGGGGCTGCTGCTTGGTGCAACACTCAGTCGGGAGCCGCTCCACTGAGCAGGAGTGCTGGAACACTTTTCTGCTCCTCTTTCCTTGCATCCGCAGGAAGACTTGTTGCATCATATTCAGAATCTCTCGTTCCTATTAATGCCTATGCTTTTCAAATTAATTTAGTGACTCCAAATCAAATTTATTTAATATGGAGCAGCTGATGCTAAGTGACTTTTTGATTTAGTATCAACAGAGGCAGTATCAAATCCCTCTCTGGAACACAGCATTTGAACAAGCACATAGAAGGGCTCAAACACTTTTTTGATAGAATTCTACTGTAAATCCACAGCACTACAGTGCCCACTATAGCAGGATGTGTTCTTCCTTGATGATTTCACCAACGACAAAAATGGATATCTGCATATGGCTTTATGAACTCTAGAACCAAACACTGATTATTTCGTTATTGAAGAGTTTGTAACCTTGGAAACCTTGATTTCTTCAGCTCTCTTGTCAACACAGGGCATCTCACTTCAGTCTAGTAGTTCTACAGACCAGGATTTGAGGAAGCCTTTCTGGGAATGCAAGACCTGCTCCTCATACCTGCAGGTGTTGACTTTGTGCTGCAGAGACAGGCTTGTAGATCCAGCCCTGAAGAATCAGTTCACAGCAGGCATTAACAACCTGTGCCTTTCCTGTTTTAGGAGTTTTCTACTACCTCAGAGAAGATACTCTGTGCTCTGACACTTACAGATACCAAGATCAATAGTGGGACAAATGAGGAAAATGCATTTGAGCTCAGAATAATTTATACACAAAGGGAAAACTTTGGGGCCACAGGTTAATTCATGTGAACAGACTAAGCATTACTGTCCTTAGAATGCACACCAGACATGCTAGGGAGGAGAGAATACTCTAGCTGTGATTCAGATGTTTTTTCAGAAAAAACTCTAAAATTTCATTGTGCAGTAATATGTGACAAAAAAACCCTGAAGTGTAGATCAGAGAGTTCAATCTGTAAGCAGCTAAAATGTTTAATTGTTAAAACTGCCCTGTGGCACTTGAATGCTATTTACCAAAGACATTACTTAGGCACAGCCACTCAACAGCCCGTGAAGCTATTGGTTCTTCAGAAGGTTCTTTTGCACTAGAACTTCCCTTTGCAGTAGCAACTATAGCAGAATATGTCATACTTTAGCAATATAGGTAAAATTTTGAAACACTTCTGCAGGTACAACAGACAGTAGGAAAATAAAATAAATTATAGGATTATATTCCTATTTTCCTACTTTTTCTTCTAATAATATAGATGAGATATTAGTAGTCTGGTGCTATTTGTTTTAAGAATTAATCTTTACTGACTACCATAAAAATATTCATCTTTCAATTGATAATTCTTGAATTAATAGGCCCCTTCCTAGAAGAGTTTCAAATAACTGGCAAAGAAAGAGTTCTTGACTCAGGCACAAGAATGATGCAGGTCTTTGTGATAAGGAAGTAAATTTACACAAATTATCAAAGCTAGAGGTTTTAAAAGACAGAAATGAAGATTGGAAGTACATTTGTTGCACAGACACTCAAGAACTGAACCCTGCCTGAATCGGTAAAGCAGTTTAGACTGACCAAATGAGATATTTTGCCTTTTTACAATGAATTAAAAATTACTTTTAACACTGACATTTAATACTGAGACATTTTGAGATAATATATGTTATTTGTGCCAAAACCCACAATGTCCAGTTTTTTCAAATGTTATGGATCGAGTGAAAGCATTAGACAAGCTCTGCCTCAGGTTCAGATTTTTGGCAGCAGCTCAACTTCAGGTGACATGCACCTGAACTTCCCTGGCTCACAAGTTCTTAAAAATGGCAAATCAGGTATATTATAAAATGAGACTTCTTGAATAGACAGAAGACTGACAGACAATCGGTCTTAAATGTAATTACTTACTGCACAGGTTAAAATAAATAACTACTTGTAGATTTACATAAACCAGCGCACAGCATAAAGGTACCTATATTATAACTAGCAAAGAAATAGTGTAGATTAGGAGCCAATGTAACTTACCACTAAATTGATGATGGAGTACACACAGACTTTTCATTCAACCTCCAGAAAAGTAACCATGAAGTTTGCATCCCAGCTTCAGGGAAAAGCCCTACATGTGTTCAGGAATGTGCAGAAGATTTCTGCAAGCGTGATTTTTCTAGTGTTTATAATTTCTGAAGTGTCTGTCAGCCAGAAATTCAAGGCTTATCATTCTTCAATCTTATTCTCAAGGCAAGATATTTATTGTCAGCTGGGAATGCCACCTCCCTGGTGCCAGAGATAACTCACTCCTGGCCACTGTTTGGATAGTCTCACCAATTAGAGGAGAACAGTGCCCTGAGCTACCACACCAGCTGATAGGACAAATAAACTCTTATGTGACAGAGGGGAATGTCCCACCACATCAAAGGAATCTCTTTGTATTTTTAATTGACTAGACTCCTGAGGAGGTGGAAGGAAAAGAGAGAGAGGTTATGGGAGACTTGAACAGCTGCACCCTTGGTCTGGTGGTACCTTGGTTTCCCTCCAGGTCTGTGCAGAAGCAGGAGATGGCCTCCTTGCTCTCACACTTACTTCCAGCAGAAGCCTGGTGAATGTTCTGGAGCACAGAAATGCAGCCTGAAGAGCTCAACACCACCATCAGCTTTTAAGTCAAGCTGCTGGTGTGTGTGGGAACTGCTGGTTTGTGTGTGGTGTGTGGTGCAAGCAACCTGAGCCCCAGGAGATGGGCTGTAGGGCTGGTCTCAATACCAGGGCATGGCAGCATCCAAGCCCCAGCTTGGCTCACCTCTGTTTCAAAGCACGTGCATTCCTTTTAACTTCAGGTTCTGATAGGATGACAAGGCTCCATTTGCAGGGACTCAGCACAAAGATTATTCAACAACCAAGCCCTACCTGCAATCCTTTTGCTTAAACCTTGAGAGCTGGGACACTCTGCAGGGTGGTCTGTTCATGCAGTGTCACAGGCAGCACACTGGGAGACGGACCAGAGAATAACATTGACATTTATCCAGCTGCAGGCAGCAATCAGTAGAGTTGGTTGTTTCTCTTAAACAAAAAATAAAAGACTTCTGTGGTAAAACCGTGAGTCCCCTCAATTGTTTCTATGGGAACCAGCTTCAAATAAGTTCTGTAGCCAGCAATTTATTTAGACAAAAGTATTTCATAACTGAGACAGAGAATAGTACATTATAAATGGTAAGCAGTTCTGAAGTGAAAAGAGAAATTATACTTTTGAGTCAGAACCTGAGGTTTCAACTAAATAAACCTATAATCTTTAGCTGGCTTAAAAATAGAGAGAAAATGTATTCGATCTTGCAGAAATGTGGCCATTTACATACTTTTCCAGTGCATTAGAATTCAAAAACTTGGTGTTAGATGAGCTATTAGATAAATCAGCATTAATAAATTTGTAAGAAAATAATCAGTAGTTATTAGTAAATTAAAACCAGACAGAAGCTGCTAAGCATTACAGAGAACAATAGGAACATGAGTCCTAGTGCACAATTACTTCCTTTTGCATTCCTCTGTAACAAAAATCCCTCTAAAACTAACCCTTATCTTTAACTAACTTTAAATTAGGAAAAGTACAGTGTGTTTTTCTAATAATTAAACTGCACCCCATAGCAAAGAAAAACCAAAAAAATATCCTGAATTTTTTCAGCAGCCTTAGGGAAGTATGAAAATACAGAATTATATTTTTATGTCATTGTATATCAAAATAAATAATCCAGATTGTATAAAGTCACTTGCTGTTATATTATTTAAATTTGATTCTTATTGTCACCAGTTTGATTTTCAGTTAAATGTTATTTTAGGGCCTGGCAACTTGGAATACTGTAATTAAGACTGGAAAGTTCTATCTTCCTTCCAGAATACAGATTTAAGCATAGTTCAGGATCTGAAAAGAGAAGGGAAGGAAAGGAAAACTGATATGTCCCCTTGACCCTGCTGAGCTGTGAGTTGCAAGTAGGAGTGCCACATCTGTAAGCAGTTAAGCTCTGTTCATGTGCTTCTGACATGAAAATCTTTGGAGTTCTTTGTGATGAAAAGGCTGGTGCTGGCAAGGTCATGAATTAGAACTTGGTTTAGTTTAACAGCACAGTTGTAAATCCTCTGCAAATTGTGCAAGTGCACAAAGGCAATACAGTAGTTTTGGTGAATATGGTCATGGGGAAGAAGTAGAAATTAATCTCAATCACTTGAAGTGCATCTTGCTTCAGCAGGATCTCACCTTTCTACACTGGGAAGAAACCAGTCTTACACTGATTCAAACCATTTATATTAAAATAATTTACAAATTCAGGGTTTCCAGGAAATGAAAATTAAATCTAATATTAAATCTAAATATCTTGACATATTCTGTCAAGTTCAAATCTTCTACCTTCTGTTTATTCTCTTGAAATTTTTTTCTGTGGTCAAGTATTTTTAAGAGATGTGGTAGGTGAAGAGCTGATACCACTTTTATAGGCTCAGACAGTAATATTCAATATTTGCAAAAGTTTAAAACAGTGCTTCTACACAAAATTGTGCACACAGGCCAGCATGCACAGATAGAGACGGAGTAAGGGTGAGCCATGATTTCTCCCTCAGCCACTGCAGAATTTCTGACTATTCATTTTATGAGACTATGTTTAATTAGGGTTGATGCCTCACAAATACTAGTTGATATAAACTAATAATTTCTTGTTCCAGTTGACAAGTTTGTACAAACTTGGGGACATATTCAGCATAGTCAGGGTAAAACAGCCACAATTCTCAGAAAATCTGTACAATTTTTACCTGATTTTTCAAGCCATTCTAATTAAAAACAAGCACAATTTTTATGTAGCTCAGGATGATTGGACAGATAGCAATTTGAAAGAAATGAGGATTGAAATTGAAAGCATGAAGTTAGTGGTCTGAAATAGAGTAGAGTTTTATTTCAGGAACTTAAACATCAAATTGATGAGTCTAGATCATGAAGTGAATTAAAATATATTCCAAGTATTAAGTACTTGTTCTTACTTTTCTGTGGCTTTGCTTTGAGAATATTCTCACAATATTTAAAATATCTGACACAAAGCATAAACCCAAAATTTTGATGTTTCAACACCCAGCACTAGACCTCTATGTGTTTGAAAAATAAATCATTCTGACCTCTTCCTACACATTTTAATTTTGCAGGTAAGGAATTCAGTGTTTAATCCTTACTTTCTGTTTTAATAAAACTATTTAACTCTGCCCTAAATCTGATGAGCTTTAAAGCACTTCATATTGCTTTCAAACTGCCTAACAGTACATTTGAAGTAAACTCTCGTGTCTAAAGGAATAAACATTCTAATGACTTATGTTGCTTTCATTAATCAGAATTTAGTAACAGGTTGTTCAGTCATCACCAACCAAGGATTTAAAATTTGCTACTAAATTACAATATTAACAGTTACTCTGATTAGTAGACTCAGCATCATCATTACTGTTCTTTGGCTGAGAAAGAGGATAAAGCTTTTTGTGGAAGTGGAGGGAGTTAGACAGTGACAGAAGGAAGAATGCACAAAGAGAAAGACACTCACCCAGCAGGTAAGCAGGCTTTCCTAGCTCTGCCTTGCATTGTGGCTGTCACTTGCAAAACTGGCCATTCTGTGTGCCCTCCAAGACCTGTCCCCAGGAGGGAGCCAGTGCCACCTGCAAGAGACAGGGATGTGAACTGTTCACTTCTGGGTCAGCCTGAGTGAAGCACAGCTGGCAATGTGGAAACAGAAGCACTGTACAGCACAAGGAGTGGGATACAGAAAGGAAGCAAAATTAGCTGTAGTCCACTTCGCCTGTTTGCTATCTGCTCCTTCAGTATAGCACAATGTGCTGAATGGGCAATATTTGAACTTTAATAAATAAGAGTTTCCCAGTCTATTGCTGCTCCTCAGAAGGAAGTACAAGTGGCATGACCATCTAAGTCAAGTGACCATCTGGCCCTTTAATTAACTGAACATCTTCTGATATAAGGTCCAAGGAAGTCAAGAGACAAGTCTGCTTACTGGTTTTGTTTTGTAGCTTCAAATATTGAAAAAACCCTCAAAATAGATCAAAATGGTTCAACAAAACATTTGCTTATAGGCTTGCTAACACCAATGTTAAAAGCATCTATGTTTCCAAGCTTTGGTGACATTTAAACAGATGTTTTCCCATTAATATAAATTGAAGTCCAAGCCTAGCAACACCTGACTATTTCCCAGACAGAGAAGTCCCAGGTTCCACTAGCCCTGGCCAGAGCCTGAGGTGATGCCCTCTGCTGTGGGTTTGGGCTGGACCCCAGGGCAGGTCAGAGCTGCCAGCCTGCTGCAGACATTGGCCAGTGCCCATCCCAGAGGACAGAAACACAGGGTGGATGGCTCTCCACCACAGATCTACACCAGAATGCTGATACATTAAAGGCAAGGACTGAAGATATACTTGATCTTCACGATTTATATCTTATGTCTTACATAAAAAATATAATATATAACCCTCCTAGTTCCATGCTAAAAGCAGATGTGACAATAAGACTAAACTTATTTTTTTGCCTAGCAAAATTAGTCAATGCTCCTACAAGTAATAGGAGCAAAGTTTTTGATTCTCCCAGAATTTTTCAGAACAAAAGATTTTTTAAATGGAATACATAGCTTGCTAATATTTTTTTTAATGAAAAAGCACCCCTGCATGTACACTCACACTAATGTATATATACAGAAAAGAAAGTTCATTATTTGTACATACTTTCTCAATTATTGACCTGAATGTCCTTAGCACTTGTATTGTTTGAAAAAGTATGATGCTTTTGTTATCTGCACTTTGTGATGCTGAATTATGTGAGCTCATTATTTTTAAGTGAATTGGCAAGGGTAATGGTGGCAGCTAAAAGGTAAAACATTAATGATCAGTAAGCGTTTACACAAATGCCTATAATCACTCTCTTCATCAGGCAATAAAGAAATGACCTGATAATTACAATAAGCACTGCCCTGCTTTATGCATAAATACTATTTGTTTTAGTTATTCAGCTTGCAGTTTTGTTTTCTCAGCATTAGGGCTGCTGTTAATAGAAGTTTGTATGTGCACCTGTTGCAGCGGAAGAGAGACTAGAAATTATTGCAGGAGAAAAAGATGAAATTCAGTTCAGAACATAAACACACTGGAGGAGTTATGATGATTAATTAAATGGGTTTTTTATTTGATTTTTGAATGTATTTATGTAAATTTAAGATCAAAAGTACGATATAAAACACTGTTACTGTGTGCAATCTACAGATTCATAATCTGGATAACTACAAGTATTTCCATGGTTTAAAATGTATCTAACAGATAAGTTTGTAAATGCACACATATACACACATATTTACTTGGAGTCACTTTCATTTCAAAGGCTTCTGAGGGGAGCCACCACTTACTCCTCCTAAGTGTCAGATGATTTTTGCAATGTGACCTGTTTTGGAAATGTCACTAAACAAACAATCTTGGAAGTGAAAGGCAGGTTTATGTGGGAGTCAGCCTGATCTGTACTTCAGGTCAGGCAACCATTACTGACAAAGACCTGTACCCCAACCCTAGGCCTCAAGAGGCATTTGTGAGTGTGGTGATCCCAGAAGAGAAAGTTCCAAGGAGTTACGGGATTGCTCATGTTAATGCCTCATAAATATCCCCAACCCTCATTTTCCAGTTGATCATCACCACTCCCAGTCCCTAGAATGTTTTCCCTTCCTTGTATCCCCACTGGCCCTCAACTGATGCAATGTCCCACCCAGCCTACCCCATTGGACCCTACCTTGCCTTACCCCACCTCTGCACCATTTTCCTCTATACCCATTGGACCCTAACCTCAACTCCACCCCATCTCCTACCCCACATTTATACCCTGGACCTCCCTACATCTTGCTCTTTGACCAATGACTCCTGCAAAGACCTTGTGCCCTTGGTTAGTGTGTTCAGATTTTTGGGCCTCATCCCGCATTTACTTTCATTATTATTGAAGTATTTTATATTGCTAAGTTGTGGTCATCACACCGCTCCTCTTTTCTTTTTACCACAATTGCCCTAATATCTGAGAACCCTAGAAAGTATTGTCAGGGACCACCCTCACCCCCGACAGGTTTAATTTTTCTTTTGAGACTATATGAGCAGGCCCACTGAGACCAAGCATGATTTAGTACACCAAACTTTACATGGTGCAGACGCTGATATACTTACTTGCCTATGATATACAGCTTTGTAAAGAGTAACTTCTGGTCAGCAAAGTCTGTCAGGTTGCATTACAGTGTTCACTGACATGACTTTTTGCCATAGTTTGCTTTGTGCTTTATTGAAGCTGCATGAAGTTTCTGGGAAAATAACTGTCCTTGTAAGGCACCCATAACCAGTCAAAACATCCTGAACTTGCTCATAGGTCAGTCATTAATAATAAAGATATTATCTTAACAGAATAATATTATATATCAATATCCAGATGAATGTACAGCTAAGATCCATCAATTCTTAGCTTTAAATTCTGGTGAAGGCCCATGCTGGGAGCTGACATGAGTATAATCATGGACTAGAATACCCAAATAATTTTGGTTGGAAAAGACTCTTAAGACCATCTACCCCAGCCATAAACATAACACTTCCAGATCCACAGCAAAATGATATTCCCAGGAGCCAAGGAACAAGTAAGTTGACTTGCTATAGGACTGTGCCCAAGGGCAGGGAGAGTGGTAGAATAATGACATAAAGGAGTTGAGGTAAGCAGTGCAAAAAGGGACAAGGCATTTAAAGGACCAGAGTAAGGTAGAAAAAAAACAGGCTGAGGACAAGGGTAGAGAGAGGACAAGAGAGGAACCCCAGGTGCCTTTGGTGAAACCTGAGAGGAAAGGGCTCACTTTTCAGTGGTAGAGAATAACCTACTACCAATTATGGTGGTAACTCAGCTGGCAGGCATCTACAGATAACAGATGGCTTTCAATACAAGCATAAAATTTGCATAAAATTTTTAGCAATTTTTTCAGCTTTCTTTTTAAAAAAGAAACAGGAAGTGACACACAAAACACTTTTAAAGAGAACACATATTGCAAATTCAAATGCTCAGAATCTGGAAAATAAAGGAAGTGAGTGTTGTAATTTGATAAAATGAGATAAAAGGAATGAATTAACTTGCCTCCCC
>WBND01000313.1:982479-995045 GCA_013398595.1 Tychaedon coryphoeus | reverse complement strand
GCCTAAAACTTAAAAGAGTATAAGAAGAAATTTATTAATAACACAGGGAAAAAAAAAAATTCAGTATAAGATTTCCAGATCATTCCCTCCTCCCCCCTGCCCTCACCTTCCACATTTCTCAACAATATACAGAGGACACTTGAGTCAGTTATCCACTTAAATAATCATTTCAGTTCACTCTAGAGAGAAAAGTTCCTTTTTTGGTTTAGGCCTAGGAGTGTCTTCACTTTCACAATTTGTGTCCGTCCAGGGAAAAAAATGCAAATTGTGGGACTTCCTCCCATCTTCACAGTCTTTCCAGAGCTGTATTATGGGTCATGCTACCCACTTGGGGGTATTACTTTTAAGGACAAGCTGTTCAAAGACAAAATTCTCTTCATCTCTTTTTCCATTAAATGTCTTTGCCCATCTTTCCAGTCTCTAAACAGAGAGCCCCATTCCCTCAGGGCAAAAGATCTTTTTCTTCAAACACTAAGTATTTTTACAGTTTAAAGGAATTTCAGTGTAGTCCACTCCCCTCATAGCCCACAAAAAAGGTTTTTCAGCCACTTATCAGTGGCATCTCTTCAATCTCTTTCCATCTGGAAACTCAGCTTTCATTTCATTGATTTCAATATACTCCTTGCTTTATTCTTCTCATTCAGGGGAGCTCAGGAGATCTGCAGTCTCATTCAGGCATTGCAAGGGTTAAAATTGCACCCAGAAGGTGAAGGAGCTGGGCCAGGCCATGCTAAAATAAACGTGCCTGGGCTTTTCGGGCTGCACGGGCTGTGCGGAGGAGGAGTTGAAAACTCCAATGCCCAGCTGCACCTCCCCATGCCACGCGGTCAGCTGGGGGCCTCTCCCTCTCCCGGCTGCTCCTAAAACGGCGGCAGAAGCCCTGGTCGAGCCATGGCCACACTGCAGGGGATACCAGGACCCCAGCAAAGGCCTCCCCCCCCGGGGCACCAGGGCCCCCCAGCCGAGAACAGGGGGATGGGGGCCTCGGTGGCTCCCCCACCCCTGCCCGGCCAGGCCGCATGGGGAGGGGTCAGGGCCCGCCCGGGACAGGCATACCTGCCTTACCCACGGAAAAGAGACAGGTTAACTTTAACAGTGTAATTTATGAAAGTGAAATAACTTTTTAATTGATTACCCGGGCTGTCAACCACCAAATCAGCCCTCCATTTGGTCCCTGCAGCTCACAGAGGAAGTTACAGCCTCTCTGTGTGTCCGTGCTTTGTGCTCTTCTCTCAGACCCCTCTCAGGCGACCTCTCCCCATCCAAAACCAGCACATAGAGAAATCTGAATTTTAGATGGGAAAAAACATTGTACATATACTTTTATTTTTGGTCAGAGTTCCAGATTTCCACTAAGATGAAAAATTTCACAGAAGTGAATTTCAATACTGTGGCAGGGGTATATGAAATTAACAGATTCTGGAAAACTAGAACAAGAGACTTTTAAGAATTAATATGAAATATTTTCAACAGGAGATTTATGGTGACACATACTAAAAAAAAAAACAACAATCTGCTTAATAAATCAGAAGACAATTTAGCCTTTTTAAAAGCACATTGCTATCTATTCCTGAAGATCTTTTCTTTAAGCAAGAGCATCTCAATCATATATTTACTTGAAAACTTCTTAAAATAGAGGTTTTCTGCTTGAGCTTGATTTCTAAATAGACTGATTCTCTTTAGAAAAATTTGTATATATTAGAGCAAAGATATTTGTGCTCTGCAAAAAATGACTGGTGGTGTTTCTCCCTTGTTCCTCAAAATGCAAGACTTCTTCTAGGGTGAAAAAGAGGCACAAGAAAATTTGTTTATAAATCCATTTCTAGCTGACTACTACCTTCATCCTTTTTATTCATGTCATAAGTGGCTTACTATCCCCATCCAGGCAATGTTTTAACCTGTTGCCTTTGTTATAATGTGAGCTGTTCTTTGAACCATCCAGCTAGTCTCTTCCCTTTCATGTCTGACATGGTGTGGCAGAGCCCAAAGCAGGTTTAAGTTGTGTTTCTGAAGGTTAAGAGTGGATTTGCCTTGTTGGCTAACTGAAATTCATGCTGGCATATGCACTTCAAAGAGTATGTCTCCATGTCCCCAAGGTCAGCAAGCAAAGTGCTAGGAACAGAGCACAGCAGCTCCTGGATCCAGGAAGATGTCTGATAATTTCAGACTCCACGTGAAATTATCCACTTGCCTCTACTGAAATGACAGAGCAGGAGCAGACAACCAGCCCGAGCAGAGTGAGAGCTAAGACAGCTCCTCTCTGCACTGTGTGGCTACACCAGGCAGGGAAGGCATTCAGAGAGAGTTTGCTGGTACTCCCCTGCATCCACCTTGATGGGGAGAAGAAATGGAGATGGGGCTCTGAGGACAACCACAGCACTGCAGGACAGAGACGAGGGCCTGAGAGGGCAGGACTGTTGCAAAGGAGGAATAGATGAGGTGGTTGTAGTGATAGGCAGATTTGAGAGTGCAGCAGTACCAAAAAAAATGTGCTTTCTTACTTGAGATGATTGTCCAAACAATGTATTGTTTCCCATATCCAGCAGGTATTAGGGTGGATATAACAAAGTTTGTTAAAAAATTAAATAACAATCAGTAACATGGCTGATGAGACTTTCAAGTTAACAATACTCAGCTACTTCAATTAGCATCAAGAATAAGGGGGCTCTTGAAGCTCTCTCTGTATAGGGAAATGGATTGATGTACCCAGAGGTAACCAGGCTGAACCAAAACTACATATTACATCCCTAAATAATTACATGGATAGTAATTTGTATGTAAGTCTTTGTATGATGAAGGTCATAGTTCAAAAATATATTTTTATATGTCCTACAAACCTTGTGTACACAGTAAGCAAGATTAAATACCAAAAAGCAATTAGAAAATTAAAATACTCTTATGCATTCCATAATCTGTTCATTTATCTTTCTGTTTAGTAACAGTGTTCCTACATTTAATCTTTTATTTGTATATGAAGGCTAGCAGCTTTTTCCACTGAGAATTGTGACTCATGTTCAACTGTACAACTGAGGCACCTGAGGTTTAAAGTGACAGATTCAGTCTTCACAAGCCACAGGGTAACACCAGGCAGTCAAGATAGTTCAAGATGGCTCAGATTTTACAATACAAGCATGACATTTTACTAGTATGTCTATCCTGCTTTTCAGCTTTAGGCCTTTTCTTTCTGTATGAGATTTCAAGGTATTTTCATATTTTCCAACACATATTTTATTCTACTGCATTAACAACACAGCTCAAGTTGTGATTCTGCCAATATCATGTCATGATCAGACAGCAATTTAAAAAACCACTAACTATCCTTAACCTGAGTTGTCTTTTTTAGTGTTTCTTGGTCAGACAAATGGCAGGAACAACTCTTGAAATCTGTCCTGTGGTAAAAGACAGCATTAACAAAATATTAAATTAAGGCCATAAAAATATCCATTTAAAAATTGGGAATGTTCCATCTTTCTCAACATTGATGCAGTATGAATCACCATGACATTCAAGTACATTTCATTTTATATCTGGAGGGATTTTGCATGAATTCCTGTGAGATTTGGCAAAGTGCTAGGATATTTAGAATTCCTTGACATGTTGAATATCAATTGTGATATTAATTATGGTAAACTTCTCTTGGTGATGTATTCCCATGTATTTTTCTTCAAATAATACGCGGCCCTTCAACTAATGCAACAGCTTAGTTAGTTAGAGCATAGTGGTAATAATGCCATGGTGGTGGGTTTGAGCCATCTGTGGGCCATTCACTTAAGAGCTGGACTTGATGATCCTTATGGATCCTTTCCAACTAAGAATATTCTGTGATTATGTGATTAAATCAGAAGGGAAGTTTGCTAGTCCTTGTACAACAAATCACACTAAAAAGCAACAACTGAAATAATTTAGTGTGTTTCTGGGTAAAGATCTGATTTAGAATAATGTATTTTCCAGTAAGTTAGTATTCTTGTTGAAAGAGTTGTGAACAGTTTCTCACCACTGATTGCACAAGGAAAGAAATGCCTGGAGAGGCACTGTTGCTTCTCATTTTGACTGTCAAATGGTCTTTGACTTTCTATTATCAAACAAATATAAGGAAAGCTAGAAATGGACTTTACTAGGTGCAAACTTCTTATGCTGTTACTCATGGAGTTTCCTATTTCCCCCTATCATTACCATCCTAGATCTTGGGAAAAGATGTATGATGTAAAAGAAATGTAAAAGAAAAAAAATTTTGTGAGATGGAAACTATTTAGAAAAATTAGGAAAACCTAAAAGGAACTGACTTAAGAAATTCAATCTTTTTCTAAAAACTGATTTTTGCAGGTGCCCCACCTCTAGTGGAATGTAGTTTGGATGTTAATGAATGCAAATAGCTTAGCAGGTGTTTGAGTTTGTCTTTTAAACTCCATCACTGATGAGGATTTATTTTGTTCTTAATGACATATTTATATGCTTTCAGAGGCAAAAAGTATTTGAAGACACACCTGCTGATTCTGGTGCCACTTTGAGCTGATTTGATTGCTGTGTATGTGGGTTAGCTTTGATAGTGCATTACGTGGCTCCACCTCACTTTCATAGGCTTAATAGAACTCTCAGTGCTTTTGCTTGAGTCTGTGAAATGCACCAGTAATCCACAGCTCTTGAAACAAGAGCCTTTCCATCAGTTTCAGTAGGCTTTGTATTAGGTTCAGAGGTTGGCATTTGCTATCCAGTAGCAGTAGCAAAAGTTTGTGTACTAGGAACGATTTGCCACGCTATCTGCACAAGGTCAATTCTGCAAGACAAGAAGCAGGAGCTCTAATGAGAGCTCCTCATTGTCCCTACACAGATGGGACAGTGATAAAAGCCAAAAAGGTTTAATTTTGATTCAAGTGTTACACTTTGTATGAGAGTTACAGAAATAGAAAATGCTGCTTAGGATAATTGCTTATCTTATTGTTACAAGCTGTTTGAAGACTAATCACTGTTTTCTGAAATAAGTGTTTCCTGTTGGGTAACCCATGGTAAATATCTAGAAACATGGAATACTCAGACGGAATTTTAACTAAGGAATGTGCACACAGTAAGGCAGCACAGACACTGAACAACTGAACCAGTAATCCTACAAATGGGCAGAAACTGAATGCACTGAGGGAAACCAAGGAGGTGAGAAAAAACAGGTTAGAACGGTTACAAAGGGGAAAAGACTCTTTGGAGTTAGTATTCCCTAAAGATATGAAAATGCAGGTAAAGAGATCCTCTTTAAATTTTTCTTTAGGAATCCCTGCATCTTGCAAGCCACATCTGTCACCTGGTCTAAAAGGAAAACTGAGAGTCTCTCAGAGTGAGAACATATTCAAAAGAGAAGTTTTGGCCCTATGTACAAAAAGTTATATGACACTTCCTTGTACTGGGAACCTGAGTCAAAATGTGATACTTAAGGCAAGTGTTCTTTAGAAGTTTTGTTCCTTTAGGGACAGAAATTCTTAGAAAATTGATCAGAACCATTTTTTGTTATCATGATTGTAGATATCATTATAGTTAATTTATTTATGATTTATTCTGCTATATATCTTTACCCTTATTTGGTCCTAAGTGCTAATTAATAAAGCTTGTTGCCTGACGATGAGCATCAATAACTCAAGGGCAGACACTGAAATAAAACAGCTATATGTGAGTCTGTCAAGATATTGTTTCACTGCAATCCATATAATAGGAACCGTGAAAAGTCTAGAAGTCTTTCTTTGCCTTGTTTGTACTGCTGTATCAGATAATTGTTTTTTTCCCTAAAAGGTGTAATGTATATGAAATAACACTTTTTGTTTGATTTTCCAATTTACTGAATTTTTTCTAGTAAAAATGCCTTTTGTGATTCATGAATGTTTTTTAAAAAGCAGAGCTCTCTCTGAATTCTCTCACAGAACTGCAATGTCCCTGCAACACAGAACACAGTAATTGGATACTTTTATTAGCAGAATATAGAACAATTATTTTTGTTATACAACCTAGCTAGCTGCAGTGGAGACAATGATGACAACACTGAGACTATGATTATCAAGTTACAGCTCAGAGGGGATTCCTAACAAAGGTATTTGGAGATGTAAAAAGAACATCTTGAGCTGCAGAAGAGAGAAGCAGCAGGGAAGAGGATTGAGAAGAAGGTATCTGGAAATAAAATGCATAGATCTTCTGGTCAGTAAACAGTCTTCAGGTTGTGTGTAATAAAAACTGTGTGTATCCTTGTGACACTGCTCTGCCTTCCTCCACTGTCTCTTGCACCTTCCTCTGCAGGGGCTGGTGCTGTTCATGTGCTCTCAGGAGTCAATGTACTCCACTGGCTGAGACAGCACACCATCTGCCTTCTCTGCTCAGAAGTGTTTCATGTTTGACTTCCCACTAAATATTTGTCAAGTATACCAAACATGGGTAATGAATTTCATTTGAAATTAAGATAATCCAATTTCTTTCCAGTTTACCCCTTTATTTGTTCTGATTTTTACAAAAGAAAGTCATGGGACAATAGCTATTGATCTGCTTGGTAACTGGAATGAGACAGCTGGTTACTCACAGCTGCTACAGCTTACTCTGGTGACAGGCTCAGTTTTTTCCCCAGAGTGTATGCATGCAAAATATTCTTTATCTGCCACATTAATTTTACATTAAACTTACAGCTTCAGTCCCCATGAAGACAGAGAGCTTAATAATTTAGTGACACACTCAGAATACATCTGATGAAAATACACCAAAGGAGAGATGTTTAACCCAATACCTTGCTAACCTGAAGTGGTAAAGTTTAAGATATCATTACCATTACCATATCATTACCAATGTTGAACCCTACCATGCCTTTGCAGCATCTTGACCCTGGCCTTTTCATTCTGTTGCCATACATCTTACATAAACAGACATGTATAGCCATCTTCAGCAAGAAACTCTGTACTGACCAGAAAGGATCTGTATCTTTGTACAAGAAACTTCATGAAACTTTAAAAGTTTTGAAACTCTGTTATTCAAACTATCACACTACTAGATTGTCTATGACCCACTTAACCTGTGCCTAATAGCATTTTCCCAAACAATCCCCAAGTCACAGTTTAGGAGTTAGGAGGAACTACAGACAATTTGCACAGAGCTATTCTTCTCTGGCAGAAAAGAGGATTCAAAAATGTGGACATGGGCTCTCTGTGGCACATGGCCAGGGCCAGAGATTGGTTTCATACATTAATTCACAGATATTTTTACAGCCAGAGAGAATATGTTATGTTTTACTGAATACAGATACAGAGGGACGGCTGTTTCTATGGCAAACTCACACTCCTGCTGATGAGTTTTCCTGAGGTCTATCAAATAGTTTCTCTTCTTTGTACTTTCCATCTTACTTTATTGCTCAGCACTGACCTCTGTGCCAGGTGATACCTTCTCATGATTCCCCTAACTTCTACTGTCCTATTCAAATTTTTCCATATATTTTTCAAACTCTTATGTCAACATTCCATGTTTCTCAAAAAATCAGCCCTGATTTTTCTTGCCAATTTCCATCTTTTACCATTTTTCTCCTTTCCATTCTTTCTAAGATCCTTTATTATACTGCAGAATACAACAATTTACTCCCTTTCATCTGCTTTGGATGCCTTCCCAATCTGACCTTCTGTGTTTTCACACTGACACTATTTTCACTAGTTTTGCTAATTACAAATGCATTTCCAAAAACCTGCCACTACTTTGTCTTCAACGTCTTCAAAGAACAATCCTTATAATCTTCATCATTATGGCCAAACATTTCAATTAGGCACTCATGCATGCTGCCTTGATTAGTAAAGGATTCTCCAAATGGAGTCATTGCCCTCATCAGTCCACATAAATCACTGTTTTGGATTTCATCTTCATTGTCTGAATGTTTGAATGTTAACTCCCCTCATCAGCTATGTTCACTGGCTTACTGTCCAAAATCCTTTTGACCTTGAGAATATTCTCAAACTCAAAGGGCTCTTTGTGTCTTCTTCAGGCAGCCATCCTTTGTTTGTCTTACTTGTTTGCTTCCTCCTTCTGTTGCGTCTCTCTGTTCCTTGTCTCATTGGCTTCCGCTACAAATTATGAGGGTTTGATTTTATTGACAAATTCATTATCTCTCCAACACATGCTGCATTCTAAAGACATGCTTGTGGTCTGTAGTAAATTAAGATTAATATTTTCTTTTCTCCCTACCTTCAGGTTTTTTTTCTGTTCTAAAACAAATTCTAATTATAGATTTTTTTTTTGCATAAATTGACTGAGTGCTATGCTGAGTGGTTCAGCATTGGTCACCACACCACTGTTTTTCACCACTACTGGAAAAATGCCACAGTTTGGTATCCAAATTAAAGTCCTCATAATTTCTTTTAAGTAATCAAAAAAGTTTCTGATATACCTTTTAAATTATATGACAGCAATGTATTTTCACTGTAGTACTTGGAAATGACATGCACAAAGCAGGTCTCTCTAGTACTCTATGAGTAAGCAAACTATGCTCAGTAAATGAGTAAGCAAGCTATGAAGTCAATAAGCAAAATAAACACCAATACTATGTTGAATAATCAAACTCTGTCTTCCTTATAGGGCCTATTTTACTTCTCGGTTTTTTTTTTCCATGCCAATGGAAAAAAACCTGCTTTGCATAGAAGCTGAAGTAATACTGGAAATTACTTGGAAAAAACATTTCCAGCTGAAATTGGTAAGTTGTCTGAACAGGAAACTAGTGATTTTTTTTTTTTGTAACCTGAATACATATCATGATTTTTAATTTTAATAGATCTCAGGAAGTTTTAAGTGGCACTGAACAGACCTGGTCGTATGAAATAGCTCTTCGCTATCGACGTGGTATAAAGACGTTTTCTTCTTAGGCAGCAAGGAGGCACCAAAAAGCATGCAGACTTTTTAAAATCAGTCCAAATACCATTATGTTTATGATCTAGATTTAATTGCAATCTGAAATTATCATAAGGAAATAGATAAATATTGCTTGAGAAGGGCAGCAAAGCACGTGATAGATCTAGAGAGCAAATCCTGTGAGGAGCAGCTGAAGGAGCTGGGGTTGTGTGTCCGCGAGTCAAAGACATTTACTCAGCTAGGAAATGGACTGCACAGCCTACTTGAAGCCCTGGTACAGATTAATTTTGCCTAAAACATTTATTTTGTCTGAGCACTTTTAAATCTCCTAACCAAGACACTTCTGAATTTAACTTGTAGTTAGAAAGATTGTGGTGGGATTTCCCTTGTATTTTGTTTTTTCTCTGATTTAATTTCAAATATTTCTTGTTTTAAATACTATCCCTTTGTTTTGTGGAATGATCCTTATATAAATAGTCTCCTAAGCTGCCCCATGCTTCTATTAGTGTAAAGCACCTTTCTTCTCACAAAAACCCAGGGTGTATGGTCTAAGGTACTCAGACTAGTTCTATGCACAGTCCCACAGTTTGACTCATGCCCATGGGCCTGTCATGTCCCTCATGAGCTGGGAGGATTTTGCTGGGAACCTTGTGCAAAAGCACCTGGAACCTTCTTGCTGCCAAGTGCCTGCCATTCCCGGCGCCACTGTCAGCTTGCTCTCCTTCATCCTGGGGCCACAGAGTCATGTCACATGCTGAAATCCTCCTGTAGGGCAATGCAAGGATGAAGTAGCAGAGTACAGCACTACTGACTGCCCACATGCTCTGGACTTCTTCATGAAGTATAGTTATTTAAAGAAATAGAAAATATCTTCACTTTCCCAAAGAGAGAGAGAGTGTATGTCAAGCAGTGCAGAGCCAGACCCTTGGATTCTGACACATCCACAGCATCTCCCCCTCCCCTGCATGGACTCTACTCAGGATCGTGACTCACTGCAGCATGGTCTGCTACAAAATTATTGTCCCCGTCCTTTAATTTCTGTATGCCAGAGAGAGATTTTGAAATTCTTCCCCTAACTGCTTTAGTGCAAATATTCAGTTCTGCCTGTGCTGTTTAAGAAAGCCGCATTGTTATTTAATAAGCGGAAAAGCAAATAACCAAGTCATTTCAGCCTGTAGTTTAGGCCTGTTGAAATGGACAAGAGTTAAGCTGGGTAACACATTAAGGTGTCAGAAAGAGGAGAAGTTCACTTTACTTCTCTGTGAGAGGTCTGCAGACCTAGGAAGAGGCTGCTGGGTTTGGGTTTGTAGTTGAGAGAAGAGGAGATAAAGATTCAAATTTCCAAGGCTCTGTCAGATGACACATGTACACTAGACAAGCAGTGAAAGATGCCATATGAGAAAATCTATGGGCTCATATTTTTAGGGAGAACTTATACCTGTGAGTATGTGCACCCAGGTGCTTCTGCATGTGTCTAACTAATCTGTATTCTTAAAAGTCCCTTTGCACTTACAAATAGCACTTTAACATAAAACCTGAATATAATTTTTTCTTTGGGTTTCACAGTCAAACTATTGCATTGCCTTTGTGTATTTAGTCTCTGCTTGCATACCCAGTTATAAAAGAGTCCAGTATTGAAAACATCTCTGACATATTTCATGTCAGAGTAAACTAAGAATGGTAAATGGGGCTTCTTTGTTGATCTTCTTCCAGTTAGCAACATTCCATGAGAAAAAAGGTTTGCCATCCATGATACAGATACACTGGATCTGAGCAGCCAGAATGTTATGAGAGCATGTGAAAAACAGCAGTTCAAGTGGCCTCCATTCCTGGGGAGATCCTGCATTACAGGTTTTGCAGTGCATTACAAAGTAGGGTTTTGTCATTCATCATTCACACCTCTATTCCTGTACAGAGCAACAGACTGCTTTTCTCAGCTTGCTGAGTCACCTCTGGAAACACAGTGAAGCTCTCAGAGTATATCTGGTGGAATCCAGATATGGTGACAGCCAGAACCTTAATCCACTGCTTTGAGACAAGCATTCATGTTTGAGTCTAAGTGGTGATGCTTAAAGGCAGAATCATAGAAATCCCCACACTGAATAGCAGAACACTATGGAATCCAATATATTAATGTCAGCAAAGTTTAAACTAGAATTTCGGGGGAAGAGTTTGTAGTAATTTAAGAATTAATTGCAGGCTCTTTGCTTGTGATGCATTGTAGATGGCAGATGGCAAATCACAAGCAGATGGCTTAGGGGCTGCACCAGGTCTTTTCCCTTGAGCATAAATATGCTTGTTTTTCATTTCCACATTAAAGTAGAACAGTGGCCTAAATCATTCAAATTAGTGGTCACCCTGACATGTACAATTCTCATTCCTATAAGCAAATCATTACTCTGGAAAAGGTATCTTTGAAGGAAACTATTTTTTCTTTTTTTTTTTTTTTTTATTTCTGTGTACTATTGGATTTTATCTGGTTAATCTGCTGGTTTCAGGATATTTGAATTTTCATTTTCAAAAATTGTTTATGTGTCTTGAATAATTTAATATGTAGACATTTAAACCAGATTACCTTTTCTATTTTTAGCTTTGCTTAGAGGAAAGGGTGTTTTATTTAACATGATTAAAAAAAAAACTAATGGAAAGTTAGTATAACTTTCCAACTCTATCACTTTTTAAACTACTTTACTATTATAAAATGAATTGATGAAATATTAGCCTTTGAACACTGTAATTACTGTGGATGCTGTTTTTAAGGAGTTTTGCTTTATGAGATTTATTCTTAGTTAGTTGTGTTTACTTATTAATTCAACAGCTATATGTATCCAGCTGGTTAGTTATTATTAATTATTTTTTAGATGGTTTGGGTTTCATCTGCTCCTCATAGAATATTTAATACCCTTTAGTTGATAGTAAACCTGCCAATTAAGCTATTAATATCTTAAAATAGTATTCTGTTTGCATCTAATGATGTGGAATATTTAAAAGATTTTTTTCAAACACTGCCAGATGGATGACTCCAATTAGAAGCTATGAACCAGATTTGCAACAGTGTTATGTATCAAAGGTAGATTCCCTATAGTAGTGACAAAATTATATGACCCTTGCCAATTTTTAATCAGAAAACACCAACCTGCTTAGGATTCTGTTACTTGCCTTATATATCTGGATAAATTTTGAAAATCTGTTTGTATACCCCACAAGAACTCGTTTCTATCCTTGCATACTATGCTAACACATCATCTGGTCCTGAACATGACATGACAACCCAAAGAAGGTGCATATGTGGTTTTTTGACTCTATTTGATCTATTAATATTGGATCTATTGATATTTCCTCCATTGAACCTTATTTCACTTGGCAGCTTCTCATATTGGCACTTGAATTAAGGTGGAAATACAGGGAAATCCCTTTTTAAATCCCCAAAACATGAAATCTTCTCAAAAGGATAAGTAAATCACTCTCAGAATGAGGCTAATTTCCCACAACTTTGGGGTGTTTACATCTTCTTAGATGTTTATGGTCTTTCCATTGACAATAGAGTCCATGAGATAGTGTACCTGGCTATATGCAGATAGTTGCAAGACGATGAGAGGAATGATATGTTACATTCTACTGACTGTTTAGACAAAATTCCCACCAACCATAATGTGATCTCAACATTTGCCTAACACGGCGACAACCAGTCTTAGGAAAAATTCATCCCACTAAAAGGAAAA
>WBND01000313.1:938673-981122 GCA_013398595.1 Tychaedon coryphoeus | reverse complement strand
TTTTATTTTTACATTCCTCAAGTACAGATTCTATCAGTAACGCATTCAAAAACTAAACACTGTTAACCATCTTCCTAGATTCCTAATACTATCACAGAACTTTTATATTTATCCTTGGGTTTGATGCTTAATTTTTGATGTGTGTAAAATAAGACTTAACCTGTAGGAACAACTTTTCACAATCTTCCAACAATTTTCTTTTAAGATTTGTTCAACATTTTTTAAACAAGTCAGAACACTCATACTTTTGTCCCTACAGAAAGTGTCATATCAAACCTCTTGCTCTTCTTTCCTGTTTCATCTTTCCAAGATCTCCAGTGTAAATAACTCTCCTATTGATATTTCAGTGTCACAACCTGCCATCCGTTTTGGTTTAGATGGAGATTAGAAGAAATATAATTCCTTCTCTTAAGTATCCAGCTATACCTATAACTCATAAGCAGTGCTTCTTCCCTGCACTGTTTCCTCAACCATACAACGATACCACTCTGGTCATAGGTATTTTATTATAAGCATTCCAAACTACCCTTTTATTAAGTTCAATAGTCTATTATCTCTATTTCATTAGCCACATACAGGCTACAAGAATGGTTCCTACACAAACCTTGAACCCAAATTTCTTGATGTTTTGTGCAGGTTGACATCTCTGCCTCAGCAGGCATGTACCACATAACGTGTGACTATACTGCCATGCATCTCTGGTGTAACAGTCCCAAGTGTGCCAGTGTCTGGCCAAGGAAACCTTCCCTCTCCCTATACCATCAACCACTGTAGAAAACATTTTTCTGCTGGAGAGATGGCAATGGAATTTTGGGCTCAGAAAAGTACAAGGCTGTTGCTTGGTATGGAAGTCTCCCTGACCTGGATAATCATAAAATCCCTGAGTTTTATCTATAAAAGCTTCTTGCCAGTGAGCGTCAGTTTATAAGACAAATGAGGACAAAAATTACCAGCTTCTTCACATTTCTGCTGGGAAAGTAGATAAATGCAATGCTAAAATTAGAAGACCGAGTTGACAAGTATAATATATTTGAGAAACTTCTACAAAAAACTTAAGACGATATTTTGACATAATAGTTGAAAGTACTTGCAGATTTCCCATAGAGCCCTCACTGTCCATCTTTGCTGTGCAGAGTTTAATCTCATTCCCTGACTTATTTTCAGTGGCTTATGTATTGTCTGTATTTTTAAGATTTCATTCATGGAATAAATGCTGGAAAAGATGCTTCCATCCTAAAAAAAATCATGTCCAGACTCACTGGACTTTAATATACCAAAAAGAAAGGTTTCTGGCACTTGATGGTGGCTTTTTGGTTGGAGAATTTTCATTCTTTCATTTCTTTCATGAAGGAAATTACCAAGTTTTGTTATCTAATCTGTTTCTCAAAGATGCCATGCAAATATGGGAATTTAAGTCTGTAATTCTTTAAAATTGTCTTTGTAGGATTCTATCAAACTCTCAGGGTGGAAAAAAACACCTTGAATTCTAATTCAGCTAAATAAATTTGTGACTATTTTTAAACAAATATACTTTGCAGTTAAAAGAAAAATATAGGAAGTGTAGTCTCCTTTTCATTATCAGTAGCTATTTTATTGACAGTTATTCTTTGTGATAAGTTTATGGATTAAATAAATTACTCATTAGATCAAGTGGCCTCATATCCAGATTCAGACAAGAAAAGAGTAATAAAAGCTCGTGAAAATACAGCTTTTTGAATTGTTGTACGATGAAAAATTCAAGTACTGTATAAAAATCTACCTGTAGAAGTTTTTTCCCCCTGAAGTATCTAATCACTGTACCTAGGCACACATGCACATGGAAGAAGTAGTCTGAAAACAAATTACACTCAAATATCTCTGGGACAATCTCATTGTGACAACACATACACTGATTAATATTCTATCCCAAAGGAAGCTGACTGGATGTCTTGGCCACTCATTTTCCAGGACTAATTTTGTTTATTTGTTATAAGATATGGTCAAAGAACTGCACATCTTGTACAGTGTGTCTGAGGAGTTAGTCACAGACTGCAGCAAGTGTGCCACAGCACAGACCCAGTTTCTGTGAGTCTGTGGTGAGCAACTCATCACAGCTGGAGTGTGAAGGGGGAGTTGTTCACTTCATTGCCTAGGAGGAAGAAAATTAGGAGAAGCCATTCCTTTCAGAAAACTGTGGCTTGGATCCAGTGGAAGTAGTTAAATTCTGTGCAATCTTGAGAAAAAACTTTGCTGTTTGAGAAATTACACAGTTATTTTTAAGCTCTATTCCTGTATTTTTAGGAAACTATATTGTATATTTGTATGTATGTGTATATATATATATATAAAATATGTACATATATATACACAAAAAATGACATTATCAGGTAAAATCCTCTTAGAAAGAACAGAGAGCTAAAGATTTAAAGGTCATTAACACAGTATTAAAGTTGCTTCTGATAGTAAAAACTAATATCTCCATAGAAATACAAGAGCTAGATACAGTTTGGGAACAGGCCTATCCTTAACATTTCTGGCTTTTCCATGTACTGCAATATTGCACCAGGAAGACTGGCCTTAACTAGGAAGATGTGTGCAGATAGGTATATAACATCTGGGGGACTCAAGAGACATATGTCTGCTGCATATACAGAATTTTATGTTAGTATTTTATGTCATTTATTCCTCACTCACATATTAACCATTATGATGCTGTTAGTTCAGACCTAACCTCCAGTACTGTGTATGCAACTGGGCAATCACTTTGCTCTTAGTTTTATGAAGGATTTGGGTAGTACTTTTTCTAAGTACACCTTGCTTGAAATTGTAGAAGCACAGGAGTTTTATGGGAATGAATATTGCTGTTCTATATGTAGCCATAAAACCTGCTACACTTAAATATATGAGAGCACTTTCTGGGACAGAAAATCTTAAGACTCTTATCCTCAACAGGTGGACTGTATAAAGCACACTATTGTTCCTTACCTAGAAATTTCAGTATGCTGGGAAAAATTCTTCAGCTAGACAATGAAACTCTATGACCCCACCTTACAATACCAGGTGAAATAAAAAAAGGCAGGAGAAAACTTTATAGTTCTTCTATTATAATTATCTAAGTTAGGAACACATTTAATGGATTTTTTTTTTATTTTAGTAAATCAAAATGTGATGCTGGGAAGTGAAATTGTTCTCATAGTCAGGAATAGCTATGATGTATGGTGCAAAATTTCACATGGTCATGTTTGTAGGTCTGAGGCAAGTAGGAATATAAATCATTTCCCCCTCTTTCCAGTTAATGAGTACAGACTCTGAGAACATTTGACTTGGTGTAGAAAATAGCATACACAGTGAGTCACATTCAGCAATACAAACAGTCCTTTGCTTTTCTTTTCTGATGCTTGCATTTTTATAGGTGAGGAACGAAATCTGCAGCAGTCCTACTGAGGTCCTACCAGTCATTCCACTACACCTGAGTGGCTCCATCTCTTGCTCCTCACTTTATATGAAAGAAGAAAGCTACAATTAGAAGGCTCCCGTCATTAGGAGAAACACACAATTTTGGTATCCAGAAAAGAAGAACAGGAGCTTTCCTTGACCACATTTAAACCAACTTAACCTCCCTGTATAGAAAAGGCATTATTTCTTCCTTAGCAGTCCATCAGAAGTCAAAAAATATTCTGAGTTCCTGCTTGCCAAGAAAGTGATATATAAAGTGTATTTAAATACACTCAGGACTTGACTGAAGTATGTGTTACTATTCCTCTTTGCAAAATGCAGTAATGTAGTGCAAAATATTAGTACCCAAGATATTATAATCAAAATAATGTTAATTCAACAGTCTCTAAGGAAAAAATATATTCATTCCGAAGTCTATCATCCTCCCTACCATCCCTTCTTTTTATAAACAGGTATAACTACATATTATGAATTGGTGATATAAAATAAAGTTCTATGTGACTTGTTTGGCCAGTTTAGGCTTTTAGCCTTCAATAAGTTCTCCTATAAATTATCACAAGCGATTCCCCTTGGCAGCTCACAGCAGCTGTACCCTTTCAGGTCTGTAGAAAGGTGGATGTCATAAAATGAAAGAAAACTGAGCAGTTATATCCACATCCTAATAGAAGCTATAACAGTATAGAAATTATAGGATAAAATGCTGTTACTATTTTCTCTATGGGATGTGGTGAGCATGACTGAAACTTATTCCATGATGATTCCCCATACACACAGCCTGTAGCCTTGAGCACCTGCTAAGGGGCATAAAACAGGGGCTGAAGCAAAGATACCATGGCCAAGCACTGTTAAAAATCCATGCAAGGAATCAATGATAAAATGCATAGCACCTGTCAGCCAGGAGGGATAGGAGGTGTCTTACTGCTGAACCACCAGCTGTGGTAAAATAACTTTGCTTGGATAAACTTGGTTCCTTATCATGCAATTGCAATACTAATGTCCCTCCATCCCAAACTTACCCATCCCCAGGTAAGATTGCCCCTCACCCAGCATGTGCTCTGCATTTCATTGAATGTACTTAAAGAGCAAAGAGAGAGAATTTTACACCAATCAGTATCAAAGGAATGACTAGAGTCATTCAAGCTTCACCTAAACATAAAGATGTAGTGTAAAATTAGATTAAGAATAGGGAGAAGTTTGGTAAGACTCCACCTAGAGTTAGCCACTGGGCTGAACCTACCTTCTCCCCCATAGGGATATCTTGTGGGAAAGTACCTTACTCTTTCAGTTCCCAATGATTATCCTGAGCTAACTTTTTTGAATGGTTATTTTGAGCTAACTTCTATTGAGGACTAAATCTTGTCTGTATGTTGGTCTGAATATGTTTTTGCAGTCAGAAACTGTAACTGACTGGCCTCTAACCTTAACCTGTCACAATTTTCTCTTACTAACAAAGATTGTTATTCCGAAGTTAAAGTGAGCCCTACATGGACACTGGCACACATTGGCAGTGGGTAATATAGTGGGAAACCCCTCCGAGGGGGTCTCTCTTGTGCTTTTGGGTGTGTGTCCCTGAATAAGTCAGTTGCACCACCCTCTGACCCAGCAGGACTGTCCAGTGAAGAGTATCCATAATGGGACACTGGCAGACTGAGGATCTTGGCTTTCCAGGGCCACTGACAAACTAATCAAACATGAAGTGTTTGAGGGGATCTTTACTTTCTATGTGGCAGGGTGTTCTGTCCTTGCCTGAAATGCACTTGCATGCCTCTGTAATCTGATGGGTAGCTCTGTCTGTTGGCATTGCAACAACAGGTTCCCTCCTAATGGGGTGAAAATCAGAGGCAGTGATCAGAAGGACAATTTCGCAACAACAACCCGTCAGAGAGAGGTTCCTTCCTGGTTTATTCTGATTTCTTTCAACCCATAATGGATATGTAATGTAATCAGCTTTCCTATCTAGTAAGAGGTGTAAAAACGTAACAGAATTTCAGGGCAAGATCCCATCAGTATTCTAGCATGATCCAGATCGCATGAAATAGAATACCTGAATGACAGCTTTAAATGTAAATGCAGGGGGTACCAGCAAGTTTAAAGAGCATTGTAAATGCGTGTCAGAGCACATATCAGAAATGGTCAGTTACTGGGACAGCTGCAAGGACAGGAATGGGAAGCAAAAAATGCAGTCCAAAATCTGCATTGTGTGATTTAGGACAAACAGAGGGAAAAATCTAACTAAGTCATTCAAGTATAAATTCTTAGATTTGACTGACGTTAAGTGGTGCCTAATTAAAACATTTTTCCATGTGAGGAGCATATCTCACTTTCAAATACTGAAATACTAGAGAAAGTTGTAGGCTTTGCCATGCAGTAATCAAGAGGCAGAGCTTACCTTCTCTACTAGGAATTCCACAGTAATTTGTTTACTTCCACAGGCCACAGCAAAAGAGGATTGTGTGGATTACCAGGGCATACTTCAAACAACTCTTCCCCCAGGACAAGATACAAGAGGCATGTTTATCTACTTTTTATATTAATATTTTAATCATTTATTATCCTATGCTGTTAATGCACCATAGCAAAATTTTACTGAGTACACTCAAAAATATTACTGGTGATAGAATAATGCATATTATAAAGAAAGTGGAAAATATCTTCATGCTTATGGAGGCATACAGTCTACTTAAAGATAGGTTGCATGTCTTCTGCAAAGGGCAATTCTCTCTTGATAATATTCTAGAGAACTAAAAATTTGCCAATATGCAAAGGATAAGGAGGCCCCAAGGATATAATTTTTTTTTCTGCACCAAAAATCATGGGGAAACTATGCTGTCATCTAGCTTGAGAGAACTGGACTGAAATCTATTTAAAGGACAAGGAGTGAAGGATAAAAGTCAAAGTGTAACAGCTTTTAAGCTGGACATAAGCCTGCTATATTGTACCATGGCAATTAGTGCTGGAACTGGTGCTTTTACTGGAGACAGGAGTGAGTAGTAACATGCTTTTGCAAGCACTTGCAGCATATTTGTTGGAGGATGTTCTGAGTCATCAAGCTGTAGCATGTCTACTGCTAGTGCTCCTCAGCTCCTTAAAATGATACCTAGCCCCAGGATGCTGCCTTCCCTCCTGGAGGCAAAGAGCAGCTGAGCACCTCTGCCTGTTAGAGAAGCTGCCTCCAGATCAGAAGGGATGAGGGAATGGAGGCAGGCTCACCTTCCTTTGTGCTCGTGTGAAGCCCAAAGGACTGGGCCGTGCTGTATGACAGCTTTGTGAATAGCTTCAATGAGCAGTCACCGTATCAACAGTATGCTTAGCAAGCATATTCTAGTAGTGCTTATAGAGCTCAGTCTGCGTTTCTTCTATCAAAATTGTTAGTGAAGCATCCATAATCTTAATTTGATTCAACTGCAAGGAACAGTGCCTTACTTTTCATTTTCAATTTACTGGTCTTTTTTCTTTTTTTATTCTGATACTGGAAGATACCACCCGCAGCCTTGATATTTTCCATTAAAAAAAAAGCATTAGGATTTTTTTTTGAGTTTTCATTATTGCCTAAAATTTTTATTAAAAGGGAGATCACTGTATAAATCGAAGAAACATTTCTACTGTTCTGGTAGAAATGCAACTTGCTGTCAGATCTGGCATCAGGAAGACATTGTGGCATGACTCCTATGGCTGCAGCTTTGGAACAGAAAAATACAGGCTCCTTAGGAAGGGCTGAACACTAGGAGAGGGAGTCATAGAATCACAGGACCAGATTTTGCTTGACAATTTTGATGACCTTGTATAATCAAGCTACAGTTTTGACAAATAAGGGAAGAGCAACTGATGTCGTTTGCCTGGATTTGCACAAATCATTTGACACTAGCCTGCATGATGTCCTTATCTCTAAGAGAAAGAGACATAGAGTTGATGGATAAACCACTCTGTGCCCTGCACTTGGGTTAGGGCAGTCCCAAAGATGCATACAGACTGGGGAGAGAATGGATTGAGAGCAGTCCCGAGGAGAAAGATTTGAGGGTGCTCATGGTTAAAGAGCTGGATGTGACCAATCAATTTGTGCGTACATTCCAGAAAGCTAATTGTATCCTGGGCTGCGTCAAGAGTAGCATGGGCAGAGGGGCAAGGGAAGGGGTTCTGTCGCTCTGCTCTGGTGAAAACCTGTGGACACTGCTGAAGGATCAGGGAAAATTTCAACTCGGATTTTTCCCAGGCTAGAGGCTTTCTCAGCTCCAGCTTAGACCTTTCCAGGCTGGAGACTTTCTCAGAGATAAACAAGAGAAGGAAGAATGAATAACATAGATGAACACCTGGTGTTGATCACAGAGCAGTGCGTGTGCTAATGATGTTTTGACGAAAGCATGTTTTCAAGAGGTGTTGCCTTCTTGGACCAGGGAGCCTTTTCTATTCTGTATTGCACGAACTATCCTATATAAGTGCAGTGGCCTTTCAACAAACCGCTTCTTTCTGCCTCGGAAGAAGTCATGTGTGTGTTGCTATGTTATTCATTGTTCCTAATCTGATAGGATTAAACCCACCTGCAGTGCTGCATCCAGCTCTGCTGTCCTCAGCACAGGAAATACATGGACATTATCAAGACAATCAGAGAGATGGAACACCTCTCCTATGAATGAACTCGATCTCAGCTGGACCCAATATGCAGGTTGAAAGAGCAGGGATGTTGCAACCTGAAGGAAAGAAGACTCTGGGGTTGCCTTACAGCACCTTCCAGTACCTAAACAAGATCTACAAGAAGATGGAGAAGGCATATTGTGACAGAGAAAGGAGTAATGGCCTCAAACTGAAAAAGGTCTGGTTTAGATCTGATGTTAGAAATTCTTTACTATGAGTACAGTGAGGCACTGAACTGATTGCCCAGATGTTGTGGATGACCCATCCCTGAAACCGTTGTGGTCCAGATTGGATGGAGCTTTGAGATACCAGGTCTAGCAGAAGGTGTCCATGTGTCTGACAGGCAGGTTGGAAGAAGATGATCTTTAAAGATCCCTTCTAACCCAAGCTGTACTTCGATTCTACAGATAGATTTCAACACTGTCTGAATTTCAGTACTGTTCAATGCTTTCTGAGGTTCTAATTTGACACAGTTGTATCCTCTTCAGCATGACATTATAATCTATTCCCAGTAGTGTTTTTATATCCGTTTGAAAAACAAGTTAGAGTGTGCCATCCTAACCACTGATCTGACCAATCTTAATCAACCCTGAAAGCAGTCTAGTACAGCCTCCTCTCAGCCAACAGCAGCTCTGGATTGACTTCTTGCAGGGCTCAGCTAAACATGTGTTCCGTCACAGCAATATCAGCAGCATAAACCCTTTGCGCCATCAGAGGGACCATGGGGCTACAACTAAGGTTTGTGTTTATTAATCCCTTCCCAAATTATTTTTGTGCACAACATGAGTTTAGCTTGCCTGCACTGTGGCCTGGATAACTGTCACAAACAGGAGCTGGATAACCACAGTAGATAAGGAAAGGCTGGCTTTTGCACAGGAAGGCTGGCAGTTCCCAGGCATTTGCTACTGAGGAAACCCCAGGCTGCTCTGAGGCTGCCACAGCTGCATCTGAGTACAGCTAGCACCAGCACAAAAGCAACCAGCACAACTAAAAGCATGTACTCATTTCTGCATGTTGTCTGCAATACCCAGTGCAGCCACCACTAGGACAGAGGGTGAGAAGGACTAAACTCTTCTTCCCACCTAGCTTCCTTACACTTCCCACTGATCTGCCAGGCACGAGCTTGTGGCCACTGCAGAGGACTTAGGGCAGCTCTGGAGGCAGTGACAAATTGCAGCAGCTGGAGCACACAGATGCTGACTCACAACCTTACTTCCCTTCCTCCCTGTTGTAACTGAACTGCAGAATATGCCAGAGTAGGAAGCTCAGTTTGCTGCACTGGTCTTCAGTTAGGCACAAACCACAGGCACTGGGAGCAGCTCTCCAGGGCCTGTTACAGAAATTCTCAGGGTTGCTTTTTGAGTGGGTGTCAAATACATACACAGATACTTAGGCAGCGTCTCTCAAGAAGGAGACTGTCTCAGAAGCTACCAGGTGATTTTCTTGTAAACTCTGAGCCATCACATTTCATTGTCATGGACAGAGTGTTCTGCATGTCATGTACATCAGACAGAGACAGTATTTTCTGCATTTGTGACTGCCACAAGAAACCAGATATCAGACTTCTGTTCACATTTATATTTTGTTGTTTTTTAAAAAAAGTCTCTGTTCCCCCCTTCCTCACTTCATTTTGCTACTTGCACTTACTCTTTTTTAAAAGGCTGAAACTTTTTACCCTTTGTCACAACTTCCTCCTTTTCTTTGAGCTTCACTTGCATCACTTCCTTATGAAAGAAACTTTCTCTTAGCATGAAAAAAATACTTCAATAACAATGATACCCACTTGCGAAGATCTCACCTTCAGTCAACCAGCAGGTAAACCTTTGTCAGACAGATAGACATACTGTTCCTATTTCCAAAGTACCTTGCTCTGACAAATATAAATAATTTNCAAAGTACCTTGCTCTGACAAATATAAATAATTTCAGTCACAGATGTGCTGACACAAAAATGTACATTAATAGATAACAGAGTAGTACTTTCAAACCTGGGTACCACCCACTATTCTGATCTGCATATATTTTCAGGACCTTGCACCACCTGGACTCGAGAGAGGAAGGGAAGAAAATAAACTTTCTGCACTTATGATCTGTACAGCACAATCAGTCTATGCCAAAACTCTGAGAAGTCTTTTGATTAATAAACTCATGCCCAAGATCTCCCAGACAAGAGATGCTTGTCTATACATAGACATGCTCTGATTAATACTCCCTATTCAGTATAATTTGTACAAAGCTGAGAAGCAGAATTAGAAAAGGAAAAAACATTTATTATTCCTGAGGTTGACACACAAGCTGTACAGTTCTCTGATTGAGAATGGCAGTCTTCTTTGAAGTATACTTCAAACTCTGAGGACATAAATATCTGTTTATTTGCCTCATATTTTAACTGAAGTAAAACATTTCTTTTCTTAAATCACACATAGTGCAACTGACCTATCCGTGCGAACCTAGAATGTCAGTAAGATGTATGTAGCACTTATGCAAGACAAATCATTAGAATGGCCTCTGGGCTCTTTCTTCCACCTGGCAGGCTCCAAAGGCACAGCTGTCTTGAGGCAGGGACCTGAACACAGTTTGACACCCTGTGGTCATAAAGGATAAGAGACAGGAGAAAGGAAAAAAGCGTTCTTTTAACAGGACTTGTGAACTAGACCAAGTACTTTAGACAATTTTGTGAAAAACAAGTGCAAATTCTGCAGAAATTCTAATAATTACAAACAAATAAGTCCAGAGCAGGACTCTTGCCTTGCATACACTAAAAATATACAGCAAAGGTATGAATGGACCACTCCTGCTCACATCCTGCCTCTCTATTCACCATGTAGTCCAAAACCTCTCCCCTGCTTTTGAAAATATCAGGAAACAAATCAACCAAGTAAGAATCAAGATATACCAGGTTACGGATGTCGTTAAAAGTAGAACCTGCTGAGAGTCCCTCTGTGCTTCATAATGCTCCGGGACTGGAAGGACTGGGTTGGATTTGCAGCTAGGTAGCAAGTTGCCATTTGAGAGAGAGATGGAAACAAAGGCCTTGGCAGGGATCCAGGTGCTCTCTCTTCCTGAGAGACCCCTGTGTCCTTCCCAGACTGTGTTAAGCAGGCTGTCTGTAACAGGCTGCCTTTTCTTGGCATCCTACGTTCTGAACATCTGTGTAGAGTGCATACTCACAGCTGGGAGCTCAGAAGCTGCCACCTTCTTGCAGGGTCCTCTCACTGTCAGGAATGTGCCCCTGCCCCAGCCATCATTTTTGTCCCTCTCTTTGTGGTGCAGAAGCCTTTTCTTTGTCATACTACTGGCTGTTTTGGGAGCAGCTAATATTCCTGACCATGGCATCTCACATCTCTGTGGCATTTCACACCACCACCTCAGTACATAGCTTAAATCACAGCACAAACCAGGGTTTTCCTGTTCTCCTCTGCCTCACTGCCTGTGGCTGTTTCCCAACCAGCCCTACTCATTCTTGGCCCTGGTGCCCCATAGTGTCCCACTGCACCTTACTGAGTGCCCTCTATCAGCACAGCCTTGGCAGCTCCCTCCCAGATCTGCTGCAGGAGGGTGGTCTGGTCTTGGGAACACAGTTCCTGCAGAGGGTGAGAAAGGATGCTCTGATGTCTGCCATGGGAGATAGAATAACTTTCATTGTCCTGGAGGCTACAGCAGGATTTCCAACCCTACATCTGTGAGCTCAATATTGCTGTATGACATTGGTTCCTTGCACCAGGCTTAAAGGAGCTCCAGGCTCCTGCAAGGAGGCATAGAAGATTTTACAGGCCTTCTGTGGTAAGGGAAGTGAGATACGACTCCCTAGGGTGGAAGTTATTGCTCCTCAGGCCTGCCAGGGGCATCACTGGCCTCATCTTGCCTGGGGTCAGGTAGGGCAGGCTCCAGCAGAACTGGTTTTCGGATGGGTGCTTCAGCCCTTGTCTCCCGGTATCTATATATTTCTGCTCCCACAGGAGCAGAAATGGTATCCAGTGCCCGTGTTTCTAGGACTATTTTACTATCTGCCCCATCAGTCCTTTCATGCACAGCCCTCAAGGTTGTGTCTCACGGCAGCATGAAGAGGTTAAAGGATAGGAAAGGAGCTGGAATATAAGCCCACCATGTGAAGGCTGAGCAGGGAAGGGAAGGAGGGAGGGATGGAGGGAAGAACCAGTTCTCTGGGGTGGTTCTGGAACTCCCTCAGGATGCAAGAAACATCACTGGATCTTCCAAAGAGACTGTGGAGAGATTTTAGAAATTCATAGCCTCATGTCTTTGAGGATACAGAGATGAATGGCTCCTCCAAGAAGGGGATAGGAAGATCAGAGGTTTGTTCCTCTGATGAAGCGGACACAAGCGCCACACATTAGCCACAGGAATGAGTCTAAATTGTTTTTGCACTATTGCTCAGAAGTGAATTTAGTGAGGAGGTTGCATTTGCACTTCATTTAGAGAAAAATTCTTTACCTCTGCCATGATGTACATTGACTCCTGCAAGTTCTTTCTTCTCCTCTGAGTTCATAAGTTCTAGGCTAATACATCCTGAAATAAGTTTTTCCCTGCAAAATGCATGTACTGCTCCTTGAAGAATTGTTCCTTGAAGAATTCTGTGCTGAAGAATTGCTCCAGCAGACTTTTTGTTCTGGAGTTTGCTGTTAGCACACTGCATTTTCCCTGAGCTCTCTGGCTCAGCAACTTTATGCCATATGCAGCAATTGAAAGTATTAATAAGGAGTAGGCAGAGTGCTTCATCTCCCTTGGCAGCTTTTTCAGCACCAAGCCAATATCAGCAGATGCACAACTAGCCACTGTAAAACAGATTTTTTTTTCTTCTCCTGATATGTGAAATGAGAAACCCACTGAGGTGTTTAAGAAGAAGACAGGATCTTTGCTTTATGGCTGCAAGCTCCATTGCTGAGGGGACTCAGAGCCTGAGCTTTGTGGGTGTGGAGGGCTCTCCTGTCACCTAGACATACAAGACATGCTCCTTTTCTCAAACACAGTTCTCATGGCACCAGCCTTTGCTTCACCCCCTTCACATGCCCTTCTGGGTTACAAGGACAGAGCTACTGGATGGGTCGGGACACAGCTCTCCCAGCCCAAGGAAACCAATGTACATAACTATTGACTAGGGTACCCAGGAAATGGCTATCGACATGGAAATTGTGACTGAATCCATCAGTGTGCTGCTATTCTAATAATATCTTGTTCCAATAACTTTAGTCCTAATGCAGGAAAGATTTCCCTTGTGACAAATACATAACCACTGGTACCAATTTATATATATATATATATATATATATATATATTATAATACTGATGTTGATTGGAAACCATGATTTATTTTAGCATGTCTCTATATATGTCAGAGTACCCACATACTTATCCAATGAGTTTACTGTTCCAAAAATAAGCTGTATTAAATTCACAATGAATTCCGTGATTATTTCAGGAAGAGTTTGCCTAGGCAAAGTTTTTTACACTGAGGCAAAACCATAGTAATGTTTCATTCTTCATTACAATACAATAAAATGTCCCTTTCTGGGTACATATCTGTAGTCTGAAATAGGTTTTCATCTGAAGCTAAAAAGGAGATCTCCCTTCCATGTTGTCTGAAACCACATTCCACCTTCTGTATACTGTTCTGTAATTTCAGAAAGGATTAGCTTTGCACAACCTGTTTCTCTAACATTCACTTTCAAGCTGCTGTAATACAAAACTTGGATAATAGACCTTTAGATATTTGGGCTGTAAATGGAAGAGCCAGCTCAACCAGGGCTACAAATCTGTTGCTGGAACCCCAGCGATAAATGCCTATGCCTCCCTTCAGCTTTCTTTCCCTTAAATCCACTTTCAGAAATTCTATTGATCTAATAATTTAATTAAATCAGCCATATTATTTTTCAAAGTTTTGCCCATTTAGGTGTAATATCTTTGTGCTCCTGTATTTGGGTCCTTTCAAAATGGGTAATTCCAGTCAGATTCCTATGGGCAAATGCTCCTGAAATGCATGTCTATGACTGATACTGTTTATAGGGACTGTGTAGCAAAATCAAGGCTTAACAACCTATGTTTTTTCCCACATTCACATCCTCAAAATACAACTGTTCTATAACCTTGCTAAGATATTCTCTTTTGTTTGTTTCATGCATCATTTAATGTCCCAGAGCACTAAGTGTTACCTTCACTAGGGTGGAACATCAATATTTAGCATAAATATTCCACTCTGAATATTTTTTCTTTTCAATATTATTCATGTAAAAAACTCGTCTTCTCCCAAAGCAAATAAACAGTTTGTTTCATTCCTTCTTTTCTAATATATTTTAAGAAAGAGCTGATGTCTCCTCCGATCATCCTCACTTTGTTAAACAGGCTTCTGCTTTCTGAGTGTATGTATCTAAGTACTAAACATTTCATATGGGAGCTGTTTGACTTAATAATGTAAGTTCACAGCTTCTATTCAAAATACCTTATGAAAGGTGTTCTAAAACAGTTTGAGATTCATTTTACCCAATGAGGCTATTTTAGCTAATTAGAGATAGGGTTTGCATGTTACCAGATATATATTGGTATAAAAGAAATTTAAAATCTAGGTCTTACTTCCTAGATTTTTGGCTTCAACTCATTTCTCCCTCCTCAAGCTCCAGTAAATCAAAGAGAAAATAAATGTGTGCATAAAATATGTGGGTGAAAAAGAAACCCTACAACACTAAGGCTTCAATATTTCAATTGATATTTACACAAGAGTAGCTGCTCTGGTTGCTTAAATAGGAGCTTATTTGTTTGTCATAATGATGAGGGAATCTCCTTTTTTGTGACGCCAAACAAGACATGCAGCTTGAGTCAGCAGTAAGGGGTGGGGCCCATGGTCAGATGGGTCAGTGTGTGCCCAGCTGTTACCTGAGTAATGCTGATGGGATACAAACCACCTTCAAGTGATGTGGAAGTGTAGGACAGTAGGTATAAATGATGTGATGAGAGTGAGATGGACAGAATAATTTTTGTGAATGTTACACTCATTTTAAAATAATAAATTGGTTTATTTAAGTAATGTGAGAGGTAACAGAAGAGAAGGGAATTTTTACTGTAGCTATAATTCTCAGATGTTTGATAAGCAACGTGTTAAACATCTGGAAGCCAAGAGAGCTGTACCTTTTGTAACATTAAAAAGAGCTAATTACCAACTGTTTGCAGTTGAACAATTCCATGAATCTCCAAATGCAAATATTTTCATTATCAGATGTCAGTGACACCCCTTTAAAGAAGACTTCATCTCCATGTTGAAGAAATGGAACTGACTGTAACTTTGTATAGAGCATCAAAAAGCCACAGCTTCTTGTTGAAAAATACCTTCACTTCTTGGTTTTAAAGTAATGTTGTAGTTCAGGTTGTTTGTTTAAAAAAGAGATGAATTTGTGAAATAATAGCACATATAAATATGGTCATACTTGAAAATCCAAATTGTATGCTTGGATTTGTATCAAGGATACTCTGGAGGAGAATGGTACCTCTGCCAATACAGAGATTGTTGCAGTACTCATCATGAGAAACTACCTGTGGAGCCTAATGCAGGCCAAGGAGAACAAAACCCAGCAAAAAGGCACCTCATTACCAGCAGAGGAAAGCAGGTGTGGACCTTTTCATCCGTGCAGAAGGAAAATGCTCTGCCCTCTTGAGCACAACTGGGGAGAAGTTTGTTTTAAGTGGTTCCTAACCACCTACTCCTTCCCCAAAATGAGTTAGTGATAAAGGGTAATATATACTGTCCCCAAAGGAAGAAAAGTCTATTTTTAAACCCCTGGATTTCTGTATTTCAGTACTAGCTTTCTTTTTCCCCCCCTACATTTACTCATAACAGAAGTTTTGCCAACTATTGGAGCCACACAAAGAAACAAACATTCAGAAAGTTCTGAGTATTTACCAGGGGTCTTAGTATTCCTTGTCCAGTCAGAAGCTCAGCCCTCATGACAGTATCACACTGTAGAAAAGCACAATATTAGAGATATCTTGTGATGAGAATTACTAAAATCTCTCTGCCTGAAAGAAGAACTTTTAAACATTTAAAATAATTCTTCAGATAGAACTTATATTTCTTTATTGGTAAAACTTTAATTATTATGCACAATATTATCTGGAAATAAATTTAATCAAAATCTGTTAGCCTTTTGAACAAGGCTGTTTACTCCTTTCTCTGAGGTGGTATTTCTGAAAGCACAATGTCATTCTACCCTTTTTCTTCCCATCTAATTTCTTCAATTTTTCTTCAAATCCTTACTTACATCCTTTTTTACTTAGTGACAGGTTCTGTGATCTATCCTTATTCTCCAGACCAACAAAAAACCACTGATGGCTTTAAGGGTGATGCTTGTACGAAAACAAAAACAAAACCAAAAAACACCACAAAACAAACAAACAAACAAAAAAACCCAAACAAAACCAAAAACAAAACCTCACCCAAACCAACAGGACACCCAACAAAACAAAAAGCTGAAAATTACTAAAAATAAACATCTTCATTCATATTAATTAGAAAGTGAAATATTAGGGCAGATGATCAAGAGTGTGAAGCAGAAAACTATTCTGATTTCTGCTGATAATTTACTGAATTGTTTTAGTGCCTTCTATGTTATTTCTACTTTTAAAACCTCACTTTGTATAACATTAACTTTTCCTTTCTTAGTTTTACCTTCCTCTGAAGTATATAGAACTCAACATACAAGCACAATAGCGCTCTTTTGTTATCTTTTTCTCTATTTTCCTAGCTCTGATACATGTTATTTCCTTATTAGAAATTCTTGCTTTCTTCCTTTGAGTAGAGCTGTAGTCTATACAGTACCATTTGTATCATCAATTTCCTTTTAATGAGCTGAAAATATTGTTGATAATATTTTTTGAACCAGAAACTCACCAGATGCTATCTTGTCAGAAATTTCCAGTGAAAAAAGAATGCCTTGCAGATATTTGGAAACTTAAGCTAACCACAGCTTTTTTCTTCCCCACTCTGCCCCTCTGAAGTCTAGGAAACTTCAGCTAATTATTTCATAACAGAACTTACAACACACTCATGTGATCAGAAGAGGATGTGACTTGTTTAACTTTCAAAAAAGCCAGCACTGGTGTTGCTCAAGCCTCAGTTCACGTTCTGAGAGGTGTATTTTGATAGGTGTTACCCATATGTAAATGACAGCTCCTGTGCTTTCAGCTCAGGCTGGAAATGCAGGGAGGGTATCTGGTGTCCTAATTTGGAAAACACAGCTGCTGGGAGTGCAATAGGTTAGTGAGTACAAGCAGCTGCACTCAGTAGTTACCTGAAAGAACTGTTATGGATGCTGACTTCACTTACAGAGAAAAAACTTCTCATTTTTTACACTTTTTTCAGCTGTTTCCATGGCACAGTCTCATCTGCCCCTGAAGCACCCATTTTGGTAGTGCCCATACTAAAAGCTTTAAGTTGTTTTAAGTTAAGAGCAGCACTGGAGGAGCGAGATCAAGTGTTTTGACTTTGTGTTGTTAGCTTTAGTGCTCAGGTTTTCATGAAAGTTTCAGGTGAAGAAGACAGATCCTTGTGTTCTTTAAAGCTGTTGAAATCAGGAGCCTTCTTGTGGATTTTGCTCAATGTAAGATCTGCCGGGGAAGTTATGGTAAGTTTTAATTCTTTTTTTCCTCAGGCAGTCTGGACAGGCCTCACAGACACTTCTGCTGCAGAAGGATCAGGTTTTTTGGTATCTCCCCAGCAGGAAGCCACTCACAAAGAGCAGTTTGACAATTCAGTAAGCTCAGCTGCAAACACTTCTATGTAATAGTAAAAAGATACTTTTATTTTGGTGAGAAACAACAATGAGTCAAAGGTAGGGATGTTTAAATGCTACACATATTTTAATATAGAATTAAGCAACCTCTGATATCTATTCAAAACAAGACAAAATATAAATAAATTCTCAAATATCTTGTTAAGAACTTACAGTTGACTTAGAAACTGAAATTTCCTTATCCATAAAGGTCTAGCAAATTATAATTCTTTCAAGTGCTTTGGAGAATATTAATAATAAATCTGTTAATTTGCTAAATATATATTTGCTTATAAGTAATTAACAATTACAATAAACTTAATTCTCTAGATTTACAGAGCTTAAAGTAAAACATTATGATCAGCAATGCATCAGAACCTCACCATCACACGGCCTGAAAAACGGTGTGGTCTTGATATAAAGGGGCTGGCAGACTGAGTTCATCATATCCCTCAATGAAGCATTTCAATATTTAGCAATCTGCTTCTTTACAAAGGAATAGATAGATTTTTCCAGTGTGAATTTCTTTGCCTTCAGCCTCCAGCTAATAGATATGACTGTGCTATTTTCTGCTCAATTAAAGAGCTGTTAAACAACCATGTACTGTTATGTCAGCCCAGAGGGAGTCTGGCTACCAGAACATATGCTGAAATTCTGATGTGCCTTAGACCACGCTAATTTTTCCTATGGCATCTCTCCATGTGGGGAAATCAAACTTCACTTAATGAACGTTTCTAAAGTACCAAGGGCCAAGAAAATTCTGCTGGGAAGGTGGAGGCCCAGCTGAGCTCCGCTGGCAGCAAGCTGAAACAACAAAGTTACTCTTTCTGTATTTTGGGGGCACTGCAGATTGGACAGATTTAAAGCAGTGAAAAGCCCACTGCTCTTGTTCCTGTCCTATCCATTGAATATATGAAGGAAAAAATGGTAAGAAGGTGAAATACATTTCTTTGCAATACAAAGGCAATTCAGCTTTCATTTGCAAGTTCTTTCATACACTGAAATCTTAGTTTTGCTTTTTGCTTACTAAGGAAAGCACAGACTGTCACTGTATCACAATCCACATCTTCAAAGTCTAGTAAAATCTCAGAGGATGAAAAATTATTCAGAAACCTCAGGCAAACAGAAAAGATAGGAAAAAAACACAGAATAAAATACATACAGAAAATTCTGCACTGTGCGTTTTGTACTGTCTTTAGCCCAGTATCTGTGGGATTAATTATTCCATGGGCATAGTATATATCCACAGGAAAATCAGATACAAGTATTTCTGTGTTTCTCTTGCCTGGAAATGCCAAAACAAGCATATATGTAATACTTCTCCACCTGTAAGTAATTCAGAGACACAGTTTTTTGAGTCATTTGAAATTTTTGAAATCTAACAAAGTTAGATTGCTACACAGTGCTTTCTCTTCTTGAACCTTTATGCCTGGTATTCAGCAAATGAAGCATTTCCTCTGGTAATGTGTACTTCATTTTTCCTGTTGCCAAAACAATTTTTTTCATATTCCTGTTTCCTAATATTTTCATCATTAATGTTCAACTTTAGAAGATGGATTTATAAAGTCTCAAAAGTCTTTATAAAAATATTTTTTCATAAAAAGGAATAGCAAAATGTTGTGTTCATCTTCCAACAGCAAAGCACAGTGTCAGGGTGTGCATTGACACTAATCTGTATGTTTAAGAGTATGTGGAAACTTAAGCACCCTTGAAACTCACATGCAGCTGTTACTTACTGATATATTTTCACAGTACTTTTTTGTCCTCTAATAAGCATTCTTTTAACTCTCTTCACCATTCATATAAATCAATACTTTTGCAGTTGAACTGCAGCTATTCATAGGAGGACTTACTTCAGTTACAATAAACATGCAGATGTCTTCTGCATTATTAACAAGAAATTAAAATGTTGGTCTATTTTTTAGTTTTTTTTAACTACACAGACATCAGTGTCATGTCAAGCCTTGATAATGATAAATAAGTGTGGTTCCTGTTCCACTTGCTTTCCAAAGACAGCACTTGAGTTGTCTTCTATTTTCTAATTATTCATTGAAAGTGAAAAGAAATGGCATGCTCTAGGGAGAAGAGAATAGAAACAGAAAAAACAAATATGTTTTCTATTATTTTGAATTCATGACACCACTTGATGCTTTTCTTATTTCATTATCAGCTGTCAAGAAAAAAGAAACAAACAAACAAAAAACCCCAAAAGCATCAAACAAAAGGAAAAACCCCAAATAAATAAACCCTAACCCCAAATCATTCAAAATATCATTCTCTTTCAGGAAACAAAATCTCAACCGAAACATTGATTATGTTCTGCTTTCACACTACAGTAACCACATACATGTTGCCTGTACATAATCCCTATAGGATGAGGCAGGATTAAAAAGGAGTGCCTTCTGTTTTTACTAATGGACTTAGTGCAGACAAGCAAGAATTCAGGCCTTGATCTCTGAAATACAAGCATACAGCTCTATTTCAATAATTCTGAAACAGGCAGGAAATTTCTTGGATTATTTCATTGAATGTCCTTCCCATTCAATGCACAAATTATTAGCAATGGTTGCACCACAAAGTCCTTCCTCTCTCCTTCTCTCTCCTCCCCACTCTTCCTCTCCTGCCACTATTGTTCTTCACATACATAATTGTATATCTTTCACTATTTTTTGCTTCCATCTTTGATAAAATTCTATGTAGCTGATCTCAGATCTAGTGAAACTACCAACTTCCCACCATTTCCCTGGGAAGATTATTTCCATGGCCAGTTCTCACTGCAAAACTTTTCCTCTTTTATCCAATTGGAATCTCTCCGGAAGTAACTTGTATCCATTACCCCTCCTCTTCTCCATGTGACTCCTTGTAAAATGTTAGTCTCCATCTTCTTTTGGGAGAGGCTTTTATCCTATTTAGGGATAGCCACCCTTCGAATACTGTAACATGGGGCTAAGGCCTCCCGCAGGCCTTCCTTCCCCACGGCTGAACAAACCCAGTTCCCTCAGCCATTCCTCATGTGCCAGGCTCCCCAGCCCCGTGCTTGCCTCTGTGCTCTCCTCCAGACCCTCTCCAGCCTGTCCACGCCTGTGCTGTGCACCAGGGGCCAAAACCGAGCACAGTCTTTACTCCAGTGTGGCCTGACAAGCACCGTGTGGGGTGGGAAAGGGACTTCATCCCTGCTGGTGAAGCCCTTGTGGGAGCCACCCAGGCTCTGCTCCCTTTCTGCGCTGCAGGAGCGCTCCGGTCACTCAGACGGAGCCGAGCCCACCAGGAGCGCCGGCCCCTTCCCACAGAGCTGCTCCCAGGCTGGGGAGATCCCAGCCTGGGCTGCGCTCCTGCACGGCGCTTTCCCAGCTACAAACTCCTCACTGAACTTCACAATGTTCTCATTGGCCCACTATTCCAGCTTATCCAAGTCCTTCTGCAGAGTGGTTCTCCATTCCCAAGTGTTCACTTCCTCACAAAGTTTGCTAACGTCATCGAACTTTGTATGGGTACACTTGATCCCATCTTCAGATAAGTTTGCCAAGAACAGTTTTCCCTGGGGGAATCCATGCTGGCTCTCCCAGTCACATGCTTCACCTGATATGCAGTAGCCCCCCAGAGGATTTATTCCTTAACCTTCCCAGAGGCTGAAGTAAGATGAATGGCTCCATATTTTCCTAGTTCCTCCTTTGAACTCTTATTGTAGGTGGGGGTGACATGAGCCTTCTTCCAGTCTCCTGGGAGATGCCTTGATCACAACTTCTCACAGATTGTGGAGAGTGGCCTCACAATGACATGATCCAGCTGTCTTGACCCCTTGGGGGAATATCATCAGAGCCCCTCAAGTTGTAAGGGTCAAGCTCCAGCAACAGCTCACACATCAGCTCTGCCTTCATAGACAGCAGATCTGTGTTTGCATCCAAGTTAGATACCTAATGTAGACAAAAGTAAAAATATGAATATTTCTAAATGTACAGGCTAAATTTTGAAAAAGAAATCCTCAGCCTTGGAAGTGGAAATGCTGTTGCCTGATGAGTTATGTACCCTGAAAAGGAACTGATGCCTTTGAATACTTAACATTTTTGTGAGCTAAGTGGCAAAAGACAGCTCAGCAGTAAGCTGTCATTTGTAAGAGCACTTGTTCCATTTTCTTCTTCTATGCATCCTAGTAATTTGCATTGCTTGGAAGATAAAGGTAGACTTCACATTGCTCTGGACTTCCAAGCCATCTACTGCTTTACTAAGTGTCTGTATTCCAATCTTCTGGTGTAATTTAGAATCTTCCTGTGAGGAGACTCCTGATAAAATTTGTTCTAGAATTTAATCAAACTTCTGTAGTCCTTCCTGAAATTTGCACATCTCTGACAATCCATTTCCCTCCCTTTAAATTGTGTAAGTAATTATTTAAATCCTATCAAATGAAATAATTCATTGTTACCAAATGAGACTTTTATGCTGAGCACCATTGATAAGTAAAGGTTGGTCTCAGAAGTCATGTATGTTTGCAGCTTACACATCTTGAAAGGGCAAAACGAAACTTATGGATGGAAAGGATACCTTATACACAGAGGAAATCTTCAACATACGTAACAGATGATGTAATTTTTTCTCAGCAAGAACTGTTCATATTTGCTGTGTTAGTTGATTTTCACCAGCTCTTATCTGGAGGTGCTACTGTATTGCTCATTTAGTTTGTACTGACTGATTTTTCATCCATACTACATAAACTAAGACCCAAAATTATAAGTATGCTGGAGATTGAAACAGTGATTGACACATCATTACATTAATTTGCTTATACTGGTGGCATGAAGAAAGTCCTCAGAACCCGCAGGCATCTTAAGTAGTTTTATTAAATGCCTTTCATGATTCTTCAGGAATTATGTGTCAATCCATATCACACTAAGCAATGCTCTTATAGAGTTCTAGAAGCCTTATCATTTTGGCTCTTGTCATAGTGAGATTTAGTTATTTTACATAAGATATTAATTTCATCAGAGAGAAATGGGCCAGGGCACTGACCACATTATAGTGACTCTTGGGAGACAAAGCACGCATTGGAGGGCTGGAGGCTCAGATAAGTTTTAGAGAAGTTTTAATCATCAAATTCTTTATCCACTATAAAATTTGGAAACATCTAAGATGAAAAGGCCTAGTGTCCTAAAAGCAGAAAAACAAAAGGTAAGAAGACTATTTCAAGCAATATTAATTCAGGCTGATAGACAGACAGTGAGACACTTGAAATGCTTTGTTACAGCTTCAGCACTTCAGAACACTAGGTAGGACAGAGAGCTCTCAGGAGCTGCAGAGACATTCTGGGTGGCCATTACAAAGCTTTGCTAAACTGCACCTTGATTTATCTGGTCTGTTGGGACAGGAAGTGACCCCAGTACTCCTGATCCCTGTGGTCCATCCCAGAAGGAGACATGGCAGCACTTCCATCCCCTGTTCATCTAGGTTTTTCTTCCAGGAAAGATGTGTGCTCATGAATCGAGGACTGGAATGGGCTGCTGTGTGCCCTGCACCAGGCAGTAGGTGTGCCCCACTTTGGGGCATGCATTCTCATAGTGAATGTTTAGTTTGAGTGTGACCCAAGCAGACAAGCCTTCATTGCTTAGAGAAAATATGTCTCTTGATACAATCATTACTTGTGAGGTGACTGAAAATTACTTTCCCCATAATTTCCAACCTTTGCTTCTTGGTGTCTGTAAACTGCTTCCTGAGCAGCCCATGGAGAGTACAGAGCAATGATTAAAAATGGATTGTAATTAAATTAAAACAGAGTGTGGTGTTTGTTTTTTTCTGGAACTTACAGCACACAGAAAAGAAATTTTATATGACAAAGGTCTAGATACAGAGTGGTTTACCTCTCTGCCTCTAATTTGGCAATGGCTAATTCCAGTCTCCAGGCTGCTCTTGGTCAGCAATTTCCATCACTACTAACACAATGACCCTCTTCATGCAAGGGCTATTTATTTGTCCTCTTCCCTGTCTTGACAAAGCAGCCCTGTCAGAAGAATCAGGTTACAAGATGCTATGTCCTGTCTGTGAGGAAGCTGCTTTATCTAAATAATTTTACCTTTCCTAAGCATTCAAGAGAGCTGCTATCACATGCACCTATGAAAGGACTTCTTAATATTTCTTATGTCTACTTGAAGAAAGGGGGAAAGTTTTTGCAACTCATCTGGTTACTGTTGTTTGGACTGAAGCTGATACAGCCTTAGACTTGTGCAATAAGACAAATGCCATGATAATCAAAAGCTCCTTTATAGTATGGCCCTAGTTAACACTAATTCATTACACTTACATTGGTAGGAAATACTGCTTATAGTGCTGTGTATTTGAATGGCACATGTACCTTGCAATCACTTCAAATGTATCCAAGCTGATTTTTATTTAAGGCCTAATAGTTGATACTATGTCCTATATTGTTGTGTATAGCAAAAGTGTAGTTGAATCTCTCTTTTAAGAGATGCAGACAACCTAGACTGGATTTCACCAGCCCCTTTCCACTAACCTCTGCCTGAGGACAGGATCAGTTGGACTTCAAACATCTCTGACAGGGAGCTGTTCAATCCTTTCTTAAAGACCTAGAGAAAGGGAATTTAGTATGAGAATAAGAGAAGCATTAAGTACGTTAAAATAACTGACATTTGTTATTTCCTATTTGACATCAAAGATTTATACTTTGTCAAAGTAAGAGATTAGATTGGCTTGATACAGTTTGTTCTAGAAAAAGTCACCTTATGGAAGATGTTTATTATATATTTTCCTAATAAATTTTAGCTACCTGAAAATAAACAGCATGTTTGCTTCCGTACTTTTTCAGGAGCTGAAGCTAAGCCTACCATTCAATAACTCTCCGGTCCTGCTTTTTTCCTTCCAAAGAAAAGACTGCTATTGTCTTTTCTAGTTGATGCAGTGTGTTCCCTGTACTCTGTAAGTTCTCAAAGATAAGCACAAAAAGGCAGAGGCTACACTGATTAGTTCTTTAGGCATCTCAGTATTTCATCAAGCCCAGCCAATGAGTGAGCGATTCATTACCAGAAGGGGAGCTTTTACCTCTTTCACTGGTTATCAGTGTCTGCTGTGCTGCAGCTACCCTTTTAACAGAGGTCAGATGAAAGAGGTTTTTGCACATTTTACTCTCCACTGTGTTTTCTGTCAGAAACCCACTGAATCTCATGAACAGCAGAATAATTCTTTGCTTGCTCTGCCTTTTATTGGCAGCATCCCTTAGAGATTCTTTTTCCTTCACATGACATTCCTTGCAAGTTTTATCTTATTCTTCATAGTCTTTCTGATTTTGCTTCTACAGTTTCATATTTATATTTTTTAAACATCCAGAAATCTGCATTACTTCTCATTGTAGAATTCCCTTGCATTTGGGGTCAATGTAGAGTGCAGGATTTAACCATGTCAACCCATTTTCCCTCACTTCAGCTGGGAAGTCAGCATGCATGACTCCTTGCTGTTCACTGGAGGAACTGCCAGTTCTGTTTTCCCCTCGCACCATTTCCCAGAAAATCTAGAAATTCACTAAAAGTTTGATTTGGGGAGATGCAATAAAGTAAATTAATACTTCAGAGCTGCCAAAATAAGGAAAGGCCATCTTTTTCCTGTGGCTATGCACTCTTGCCATGGATCTTGTGCCAGCTCTGGCAGCTGTTCAACCCTGAAATACTGAGTAAGCCAGCAGGAAATTGGGTTAGGTTTCCAAGGTTTTGCTGACTTGAACTGACTTATGAAGGAATTTTATATTTGTCTGAATGGGTAGATTGAGTGGGCAGGGCTGGAGTGAAGGGAGTTTGAGAAAGAGAGAGCTGGAGACAGCACTGTACGTTGGAAGGAGAGAAATGTAAGAAGGCAGCCATTATATCATTGAACAATGGTATGAATTGACTTAGGTCATCTTTGCAATGTTCCTAGTCTTTCTAAGAGTGGCAAAGTGCAGGTTTAGCAGAAGTGAACTAATTTAACTTTTTAAACGAGCTATGTTTACTTATAAAATATAGCAGTTTGGGTAATCTGAAGCTCTTTCCTATTTCTACCTTATCTGACAAATTGAAAGCAGTCTTACCATTTTGAATTTATTTATATGCAATTACTCTTCTGTGTACCTCAATTCTTACATCTAAAATTGTTGCCTGTTCTTCTAAAGTGGTGTTATCCATAAGGCCAGGGTTACATCCTCTGCTTTCCTCAATAATAGCAAGTATTACTGATAAGTGCTGAGAGGAAATAATAAAGAAGAAATAAGATATTTTTTCTAATTGTTACAGCTGAAGAAAATTAATTACTTGTATTCATTTCAGGGCAATGGAAATGACATTGTACAACACTATGTCTTCCTTTCTATCACAAAAAGAATTGTAGAATGGAAAAATGTTAGTACAGATTCCTTCAAATGAGTTCTGCTGTAAGACAATCCTGATTGGACTGTATGAAAAAAAAAAGTCAACAAAATGGATCTCCTTTAATATCCATCGTGTTTTAAAATAGAATTTATGAATAGTGAATCTACTGAACACTGTGAACTAGTTCAGTGCACCACAACCAAAGACCAATATGTTCACTTTAAGGTAACCACATCACAGAAAGATAAAAAGACCTAGGAAAGAAAAGATGATTCTTTCTTACCTAGAACAGGATGAATAATATCAAGATGAAATATTATTTACTATCTGGGACAACCCTCATTATCTTAGAAGAGTTTCTGATAAAAGCAGTGCTCAGACTGTCCTCTGGTGTATGTCAGGTAAGATGTATTGTGTCTACTGGAAATGTGACTCATTTCTGGTGTTGTTATTTTAAGGTCTCTGTTTATCTCAGCTCTGTAAGTACATTTTGGAGTACAAACATACTTGGCTATATCTTATGTATAAATGAAATAAAGGGGATTCCCATTTGTATATGAAAAGCAGAGAGATAAAAACATCCTTCCTATTACTCATGTAGGGAATTTAGGCCTCCTCTGTGATCATAAATGAAAAAAGAAAAGCAACACCTGTGAAGACCCAAAGAGCTATCTCAGACTCTGTGTATATACTCTGTGTATAACATTAACAACAAGATTTGCTTATAAGAGATTCTGTCAAGAATTACATTGCTATGCTGGCTAATGTATTAATACATGAATGGAGCAAAGAGATTAAAATATACTTTTAAGCAGTGACTTAATAAAAAGCAGACTTAATAAAAAACTAGTTTGCTGGTGTGGAACAGTGAGTGTCATTAGCCCATAGTTTGTTAATTAATAAAAAATAGGGCTCTGACTTTTCTTAAGTGTTCAAGTATTCATCAAAATTTTGAACATTGTTCTGTAAATAAAACCCAAAGAAAAAAACCCAAAGTCTATTCCAGAGACATGCAAGTGAATCAAAAAAGCATTTTCCTGCAGGTACCAGAGATCAATATCTGGGATCTTGTTTTGTGATGAAACTTAAAACAATATTAATTGATTGTGAATGGTCCTTGACCTGACTTGTTAGAGCCAAACTTGTCTAAACCATACAGCAGTTAGTCTGTAAAGCTAAGTCTGTAATATACAAGCAAAAGAAGACTTGAAATTAGGAATAAATCTCTCCAATATGACCTGCCTTCACACTCAAAGGAGCTCATCTATAATTATGTTTGTGTATTCTGCATGTTATGACATCGTATCAGTATAATCTAGTTAACATTCTTTCAAATTTCTTAGGATTATTCTTTAAAATGAAAAAAAACATTAAAGCTTAGACAAGCAGACAGCCTATCAATGAAAAAATCAAAGGATTTTGTAACAAATTAAACTTGGTAAGATCAGCCCTGGAATTATGTTTATAGTGTATTTATAGGGACTTGCAATATACAAATTTCACAAAGGACTTTCTTTGGCCTCCTTTGTTCTTCTGTTTGTCACTGTTGTACTGTCAAAACAGCCAGGCGTTTGAAGTGAAGTTAAACCCACAAGTTTGCACAAGTGGGTGCAAGAGATTCTCATCTGCTCCATCTGAGGTGGAATATAAAAGAAACTAATTTGATGAAAACTTTTACTAGTGATCCTAATCATGTTTTGCATAGACATTTAGACAATTTTTTTTTGTTTTGTTTTGATGACAAGAAAGTCTATAGATATAAAAATGCCAAGTGAAAGGCTTTTTTATTTAGAGTTTAGTAACACGAAAAACAGAAAACAGCCAGAAGGATGAAGCATCATAATCCCAATAATTTCAGCTTGTTGAGAGAAGCATCAAAGAATTATTAAAACACATTAAGAACTGCTATCCAGAAAAAAAAATACGATATGTTACTTTTACATATACATCCCTAGCACATCAATAAAATAATAAAAATAATAAGGAACATACTTTTTCCTTTGGTATTTTTTAGACTTCTCTTGTAATTACAGTGTTTTTATATATATTGTTCTACCTTAAAAGAGAATACCCTAAAGAACTCATTATTCACTGATGAACCAAAAATTGTGATGTATTATTTAAGGAAATGCTTTTTGTCTCTCTTTGTTTGTTAACACTTCTCCATACATTTTAGTGATTTTTCTGATCACTGAAACACATTGTTCTTGCTAATATATTTTCAAACACAAAATACTTTAGACCTCTAAAGTCTTAAAAATTATGCTTCATATGGTATTGTCAGCAGCCATCAGCCATTAAGAAAAAGACATGCACAGTCAAAACAATATTCCAATGTTCAGGGAAAGTTTGGTATCATAGGGCTGAAACAGCTGAATTGAAAAGGTTGCTGATATTTGGTTTGTAATTTAAAAACCCGCTGCAGTTGGGTATCTCTTTACAGATACCTCTTTATTTATACTATCAAAGTAAATTCAGCTTTTCCTAAAAACACCTTTGCAGTTAGACTGTCAGGGCAGCAGCACATGGAGACACTACAGCCCTTCAACCCCAGAAGATCACACCCACACTCACTACATTAGAAAACTTCATATCCTAATTCAATATGGGTGTAAGATATTTTTCAAATGCATAAACAGGAAGTGGAATGTCAGAAAAGTGGGGCTAACTGATTGTTACCTTTCAGCCTGAAAACACATGAGTTTTGTACCTCAGGATACTGTTAAAGAAGTTTGTTGGGCACAAACACTGCAGAAAGGCTTGCTGTTGTTTCATGGAATATCACAACAGTTTGCATGACCAGGAAATCATGAAATAGCAGAAGCTGTTTCGAGGACATGTAAAGAAGTCTCAATCACTTCTTAGATCAAATTCAGCGTGTTGTTAAAGATACTGCATATTGTATGGAGTAGGAAAACTCCAGTTATTTCAGGTTAGGGTCACTTAGTATTTTTTGTCCTATTTGTTTGCAAAAATACTTGTCACTTATTGATCTCAGTTTCATAGGTGACTTGAATTTTGGTATGAAGTTGCCGGCATGTAATCTGACTCTATATATTATTCATAAATAATGTATTGCTCTTTATAATTTATAATATTATAGATTAAAATCTAGTGTAATGTGGCTCCTAGTACAAAGAAATCAATCTGAGAATTCTGAAGGCAGAAACCGAAGCAAAGAGGAGGTGCTCAAGTGCGTCATGACTACACACTTGTTGTGCCACACTGGGACTGAGCTGCTTGTCCCTGATCTTGAAGACTGATGTTTTTATTTTTTGAAATGCATGACGTCTGGCCTTACTTGTCATCTGGTATCCAGAGGTAGGATTTAGGACAGGAAAACTCTGCAGAGGGATCTGGGCAGGCTGGATCATGGCTGAGGCCAATGGTGTGAGGTCCAACAAGGCCCAGGGCTGGGTCCTGCCTTGGGTCACAACAGCCCCAGGCAGTGCCACAGGCTGGGACAGAGGGGCTGGGAAGGACCTGGGGGTTCTGTGCCAGCAGCTGAACATGAGCCAGGGGGTGCCCAGGGGGCCAAGAAGGCCAATGGCATCCTGGCCTGGATCAGCACTGGTGTGGCCAGCAGGAGCAGGGCAGGGATTGTCCCCCTGTCCTGGGCACTGCTGAGGCCACAGCTCGAGTGCTGTGTCCAGTTCTGGGCCCTCAGGGCAAGAAAGACACTGAGGGGCTGGAGTGAGCCCAGAGAAGGGCAATGGAGCTGGGGCAGGGTCTGGAGCACCAGGGCTGTGAGGAGCAGCTGAGGGAGCTGGGGGTGTTTATCCTGGAGAAGAGGAGGCTCAGGGTGACCTTATCACTCTCCACAGCTGCCTAAAAGGAGGATGTGGCCAGGTGGGGTTGGTCTCTTCTCCCAGGCAGCCAGCAACAGGACAAGAGGAAATTGCCTCAAGTTGTGCCTGGTGAGGTTCAGGTTGGACACGAGAAGAAGTTTCTTCATGGAAAGGTTTGTCAAGGCTTGTATTCCCCAGGCAGGTGATGAGTTCCTCAACCGCTGCAGGTATGTAAGGAAAGGCTGGACATAGCACTTAGCCCTACGGTCTATTGACAAGGTGGTGATTGGTCAAAGCAATGGACTCCATGACATTTGAGGTTCTTTTCCACCCTAAATCGTTTTGTTAATATGTAATCTGTCAGCACACACTAAACAGCAGGGCCATCTCTTCAGAACAGCAGGTTACATCTTCATGTTGGGAAAGAATAATCACTGCACCAGATCCAAAAGTATAAGCAGCAGGCTTTGCAAAATGGTTGGGTGGTTTACCAGAAATTTAGCTATATCTCAGGATGTATTTGCTTGCATATCAAGATATATTCTGCTGTATCTCAAATGTGCTAGAAATAAGCCAAAATATCACTGTAGCACCAACACAGTGCAAAAATGCAACTCAAAGCCTGCACATGGCCCTCAACCTAAGAATAATGCCAGACACATGAGAAAACCTGGTAAGCTGGGGAGTTTTGTTTCCTGTCCTCTGAAGATCATGGGCCTGATATCTGGGTACAAGCCACCAAGTGCCTGGCTGCTGGTGGGATGAGTGGAACACTCAGCCTGGGCACCTGACAGAAGTGTTTACATAAAAACCCTTTTCCTTTCTGTACAGTCACGCATAAGTTAAAGAGCTCACTTGGGGCACGTATTAAGATTTCACAGAACAAAAGAGCAGCCTTCAAGCCCACACTAGAAATCAGAACCAGGGTGTTTAAATTAACATTTCCACAGAAGTTTATGGTAGTATCAAAGCTCAGAAGAGACCAATTCACTGCTACTAGAGGCATGCCCTCTCCATTAATGAGCACAGAAGAGCCTAAAAGGAATAGGCAAGGATGTTTTACTTTGCTCGATTTGACCACTGCTATGCTATTACCTTGATAATGACTTCTGTAAATGTATAAACAGCATTTACCTTGCAAGTCCTTTTCCGGTTGCAATTATATTCCTTCCTATCATTCTCAGCAGAGAAAGAAAACATGTACTGCAGATGTAATGAATCTTAAAACCTGAAAATCTGTAAGAGAAAGAAATATCATTCACAAAGAATCATTAGAGTATTATCCTCAAGTCAATGAAGACACCAAGAACTGTAACAGGATATTCAATGAGATCTCATATTAGCAAAGCTAGAAATGATTGTCCAGGCTAAGGTTGAAGGAGACAAAAAGACAGAATTGTTGCCATCTTCTTCAAAGTGGTATTACTGAAAATGAAAATGATCCAAGGAAAGCTAACCATTTTATTAATGTAAATTCATCAAATATGGAAAAAAAAGATGACAGAAAGTTGCCAGAACCTAGAGCATAAGTGGAAATGTTCAGTTTCCTTACTGTTGATGTAAAATTGATCCAAGTAATACATTTAATTGAAAATAATAATATTAATTGTGAAATATGAAGCAGTATACCAGGTCAGCTCTGACACAACGGTAGTTTTAAGTGGTAGTTCTTCAAATCTGAGGAACTGAGCACAGATAGAAAGCAACGTTTCTGTGACAGAAACACATTCAAAGGATATGGTGTCTTAAGAACACGTGTGGCCCTGGTTCTACTGTCCCTGTCCTTGGTTCTACTCTGGTCCATAACAGTGCCTGCTTGCTTAGATCAACATCTCTTATAGCCATTGTAGCCATCTTCTGTACAGCTGGAAGGTAAAAAGATGAGGTTTAAATGCACATCCCGATTCAGGTAGAACAGACATTTGGAAAAGATCTTTGTACACCACAGGAAGTAGACCATGATGAGACAAGGAAGACATCTTTAGACTCTCCCAGCATGGAAATTGAAATGTAAGTTGTATGAACAAGAAATAGAGGCCCAAATGCAGTTTAAAGCTTTATATCAGATAACTCCTCAGCTGATACATGAAAGTAGGGATAAAGTTTCACTACCATAAAATGTGGTCTCATGAAAAATCTGTTTTACAAAGTGGTTCTTTCTCTTCTTTCCCAAAAAGACCTAATTTTGGTTATCTTCACATTTTGGTCCCTCCAAATGATTTTTTTCACTATGCTTTTAAAGTTTAAAACACTCATCAAAAACACTATGAGTTTTCAACTGCAGATAATCCAGGATGTGCTCCATTAATTTTTACAGATTTATATGGGAATTCTTTAAAAGTTCACCTGCATGCATAAACTATGCATGTCATTGACACTTGACTGCATCTGGATGAGTATCATTAAGACTGGAGAAAAGAGCTGTGTTCTGCTTCAGCTCCAGGCCCACCATTGTTCATGGTGCAATCTGTCTCTGGTCAGGTTGACAGTATTGAGTTCATCTCCATCTCTACATCATGAAGTAAAGAGAGGAAAATTTGCCTGACAGTCTGCTTCTGTTCTCCTAGGAATCAAACCTGATACGGTAATGAGCAACAAGGCAGATGCAAAGGAGTGCTCTTTCTTGCAAAGAAAGGTCTTTTAAAACAGGTAGCCAGTTATCAGTTTACATAGTTTTAAGGCACAAGCCCAAGTCAACCAACATGATGTGGACATGTGGCAGTCACACAGAACATCTCTCATGTCTCTCTATTCCAGTGAGCCACTCCCCCATAGTTCTCTTCTACTTAGCCTAAGTAACAGGCAGAGCCATTACAAGGTCTTCCCTTTATAAAGCCTTACCTATTGGTAACTCAAACTCACACAAATTTTTAAAAGGCAAAAAAACTCTGTTGAATTCTTGGTCCTGTTCCAGGTTTGTATGGACTGGCTCTGACTTTTCCAAGGCAGCAGTTTGCAACAGTCAAAATACAACTATTAATCATCAGACTCTTCCAGCACTTCTAATTATTTCTCTTCAGTTCAGCAGATCTACACTGACCTCACTGATGGGTCTTTCCTATTGCTTCTCTAAAATTTATCAATTTCTTCATACTTTCCCTCATGCAAAAGGTGCAGGTTTTGTTGAGTTTCTTTAGTGGAGAGGCCAAAGCTAAACCAAGTCCTATCATAGACACAGCTGCATGATCATGGGAGTGCAGCCCTCCCTCCTGATACCATTCCCTGCTTTCCATCGTACTTCTTTATCTATTTTTTTTCAAGAGGGCCTACAGTGATATTCAGTGACTCTGACAGACAATATTTCTTCACTTGACTTAAGTCTTTGGGGAGATAAATTTGTACTGCCAGCATACACAGTGCCTGAAGCTGAGGAAGACACAGATGCCAGTCATCTGCTTGGCTACGTTCCCTCATAGGGAGAGAGCTTTTTCTGCTCTGGAAACTTACCAAGACTGTTTAGTGTATATTAATTTTTTATTGCACAATATCGCTATGCTTTACTGTACAGAAAGAGTCATATTCCTTTCTTGTCCCTCAGCTGCCTCCATCTGTCCTGGAAATTGTGCCAACACAGGACAATAGTCAGTGGGACTAAACTGAGTACTGAAGTTAAAGTGCTTAAAACAGCTGGAGAAACCTGCATGCTCGAGCATTCACAGCCAGTAGTCCTGAGGGATCCTGGCAGGCGGAAAAGGGCCAGGAGAGCCTCCTGGAGAATCTTGCACAGCTTCACTCACATCTATTTATTTTAATTAAGTAAAGACATTCTATATTTTTGTAGTCTGCATAATGGCATTCTGGCCTTCTTTTGAAGCACTAACATGATTTAGACTTGATATATGACTGAATAAATCAGTGGCAGACTATGGTGCAGAAATGACTGCAGCCAGTGAATGCATGTGTAAATCCTGGGATAATTTGAGGCAATTTTTAAAAATATCATCTGTGCAGAGATTTTTTGTACAATTTTTGCTATTAGTCTCTAGTGAAATTTGACTGAACTTGATGAGATCAAGGCAAGGATGTCTTAATCCAGTAATCCTGTGTGCTGTGTGTGCCCTTCCTCCCCCTCCCTGTTGCAACACCTCTATGCTATGACTGGGGCAGAATAATCAGTATGTGCCCCATTTTTCACTAATGAGAGTGTTATGATATCTTTTATGTAAAATACATCAAAAAACATGTTCCCTTCAGGCACTATCAAATGTTGTAAACAGTGTCAAATTGCCATTGAACAGTGAAGTGACTAATTGTGAAAAATAAGGTGGTCATTTCCCACCTACTGAGTAAGTATACAGCCTTCTCTGGTTCTAGTATATATCAGAGGAAACACAGAAAATTAGTTTTACTGTATCTTTCCCTTCTGCAACCATTTGTAGGCCTAGCCATGGTTTGAAGTCAGAAATGCTGGTGAAGCCCTATCTTTTACGAAAACAATTCAGCACTGATATAAGAGAAACCCAAGCATTTTACTTTGACTAATTTTCATATACCTTGCAAAAAAATAACTGAAGAAGTTTCTGTGTTCTCATTACGTATTATATAACACTGGAAATCTACTTTCTGTTAGTCTAATTAATGATCTGGTTAAAACTAAAAAGCATGCATTGGAATTGCTTGTCACGAATCTGCCTTTATATTCAGATGCAACCTACCTGAATCTGAAAGCTTGCTTTACTGAGCCCTGGCAGCCTTTCATTTTTCTTCTTGAAGCACTGCCTATGGCTTGCCAGCAGCATACTGCCATAAACTTAGCCTCAAAGTTTGGGATGGGAATTCCTTGGAACAACCTTACTTGTTTCTCCCTCTCTCCTTCCACTCACCAACTATGGGACCAAAAGTGATTTTTTTTTCAACAGGTTTCAAATTTGCTGTAAGAACCAAATCAGATGCAACAACTTTGGTCACTGAAAGATCAAATCTGAATTGTGTGACTTGTGTTTTTTCATAACTGAGGTTTGAAGGTGTTAAACATTCTGAGCTCTTCACTAAGAAGCTGTGAAACCCTTTTTGTGGTGAGAGCTATGAGCATGGCTCTGGCAGAGGGGGCCATCCTCTGCACCTGCAGGCATTGACAGTGCTGCATACCCACCCTGCCCCTCAGCAGGCCACCACTGGACAGAGCATCATGCAGGGGAACAATGGCAGGATGCAGCAAGTTCATTTTGCAATGCCAAGCAAGAAGATGATAACCAAGACAAGACAGTCACAGGCCCCAAAAGTGTTTTACTATGCCAGAAGCATTGTTTACATAGTTGGCAGCTTATAGTCAGCTGCATAAATTGAGCTATAGGAGGTTTGTCGTCAAAAAAGGGGAGACTTGCACCGCTTTGCACATTCCCTGCCTCCCTTGTACTGGCCTTAGCAAACTTACAGTCTTGTGTTCAGACAGATGAGGAAAATACTTTTATTTTGATTAGTACTCTTAGCCTATGTAAGGAAAACGGAACAGTGCAAAACTGGTGCTATAAAGACATGGGAAAGTTATGAATGGACAAATAAATGCATTAATTTGCTCTATAAAGTGTAAGAAATTGGTATGTAAATCCTTTGGAAAACACTTCTTGGAATATACTTAAGCCACATCTCTATTAGAGAATTCTCTTACAGATGCAGCCATGATGTCAAGGTCAACAGGAAAATTCAAGTCAATAAAATGAACAAGGGTTTAAAACTACAACGATTTAAAAATTTCTGAATTCAGACATTTGAGCCCATGTTTACAAACCCTGCTAAGGATAACTCATTATTAAAACTATTGCTTAGCTTCCTGCCCCACCCCTTCAAGAAAGCATCACATTGCTATTTGCATGCAGTCAGTAGTAAAAATTAATTTGATATGGTAACTTTATCTGACTGGCTAATTATAGGTAATGACCTAAAGGATCTTCAAGAAGTCATTTATCTAATTTCTGGCACATACCATCCCAAGCTTCTTGAGAAGACCTCCTATACTATGTATATAAAAGAATATTCCACAGCATTCAAGACAGCTGATCAATCTAGTTCAAATTCCACAGGCTCCCCATTTCATTATGGAGTTATGTGTGCTATAAAAGAGGACTGCTTCACAACTGAATGCCCAGCCATGTGAACCCTGTCAAAAAGCCTGCAAGGCTCTCAATTGGCAAATTCCTCTGACATCAGACAGACTTTCTGGCAGATGGCTACTGCTCTTTCACACCACACCAAATTTCTCAAGGCTTAATATGTATTATTATGCTTTTAAAAAAATGACCATCCTCTCAATACACATTGTATACTTCATTTTACGTACTTAAAGAAACTGCAGTGGAGACAAAATGGGGCTTTTTCAAGTTTCATTAGAGTTTTCAATGCAAAATTCTTTCCACCATTTTCTACTAGATAATTAAAAAGTAATAAATTTTTATATTTTCTTCTGTGTTTTTGAATACATGCAAAAAATTAATGAACAAAACTAGCTGTAAACACACTGAAGTGTATGAACTATAGAAGATCGAATACCCCTATTTAACAGATCAAAAAGTAATCTTTAAATATAGCTGTGAACATAACTGATTAAAGGCTATGAGAAACATGGAAAACAAGAGAGGAAAGATATCGGTTCCTGCAGTCTCAGGAGGTTGCCTTTATGCCTTTGGGATCTAAAGCAAATTTAGATCATCAGTGGATTTCTTCCATAAACTCCATTGTGCTTCTTCCCCTTAGTGGTCTGACCCTGGCTGTGCGCCAGGCATCCACCAAAGCCCCTCTATCACTGCCCTCCACAAATGGATAGGAAAAGAGAATATAACAAAGGGTTCATGGGCTGAGATAAGACTAGGAGAGATCACTCGCCAAATACTGTCAGGGACAAAACAGACTCAAATTAGAGATACTAATTGAATGTATTGCTAACAAAATCAAAACAGGATACTGAGCAGTAAAATGAGACTTTAGAATTCCTTCCTCCACCTCTCCCTCCTTCCCAGCTCTGCTTTTTCCCCAGCAGCACAGAAAGAGACAGGGAATGGAGGTTGTGGTGAGTTCATCACACGTCCCCCCTGCTGCTCAGGGAGAGGAGTCCTTCCCCTGCTCCAGTGTGGGGTGTCCCCGTGGCAGACAGCTCTCTGGGAACTTCTCCCGTGTGGGTCCATCCCGTAAGCAGCAGTTCCTCATGAGCTGCTGCAGTGTGGGGCGCTCTTCCATGGAGTGCAGTCCTTCAGCCACGGCCTGCTCCAGTGTGGCCTTCTTTCTCCAGGGCTTCACAGCCTCCTCTCAGCCATCCCCCTGCTCCAGCAGGGTCTCCTCCAGGGGCTGCAGGTGGATCTCTGCATCCCCAGGGCCCTCCAGGGGCTGCAGGGGCACAGCTGCCTCACCAAGGGCTGCACCAGGGGCTGCAGGGGAACCTCAGCTCTGGCCCCTGGAGCACCTCCTGTCCCTCCTTCACCAACCTTGGTGTCTGCAGGGCTGTTCCTCTCACACATTGTCTCTCTGCTCTTCTCTGGCCACAATTACACACCCACAATAATTTTTCTTCTTCTCAAATCTGTTATCACAGAGCTGTTACCACACAATTTTTGGTGGGTTGAGTCTGGATCTGTGGGACGTGGAAGAAGCTTCTGGCAGCTTCTTACAGATGCCACTCCTGTAGCAGTCCCACTAACAAAACTTGGCCATACAAAGCCACTACATCCCCTTGAAATCTTTTATCCATCTGGCATTTTCCTTTGCAGCACTGAAATTAAGTGAAGATTAAGAAAATTTCACTTTTTCAGGAAACATTAATTGGTAGGAAGGAACAAAATTCCTAATAATATTACTACAAGCAATTCTGAAAAATTCCTTATTGGAAACATAGATATGAGCTTATAGAAATGGTTCTTGAAAAATATCAATTATATTCCCTTATCAAAGACAAGATTGAAATAACAATTTTATAAAGGTATGAAAGATGATAGAAGAAAATTATATATCTGATTTCAATTCAAAGTGGTTCAAAATCAAGACTTCCTTAGAAAATGACTGAATTTGCCAACACATCATCAAACAGCTCTCATTTGAAATGTAATTAAATTTTGGCTTTATATTTGGGAATGCACTAAATATTATGAACTTTAATGCTGTTACAACATAGCAAATTCATAACCATGCTCAAAAGAACAACACTCAGGAATCATATTATCAAGTAAAGGAAATATATATGCCCTAAAATTCACAAACATCAGGTTTTCAAAGATATATAAGTCACTTTTCTGTCCTGTGGGCTATATAAAAAAAAAATTCCTGCCATTTTCACCATTAAATAGTTCAAATAATTAGTGTGTACATTAGTATGATATAAAATCATACAATTACTGGAAAATTAATTTTTATTCCAATAAGATACTGGGTTTTTTAAATTTCAATTTTCACATAGAAAGGGTTGCTAACCACAGCGCAAATAAATAATTATAAGAACTGGAAGTTCTCAATTCCTTAACAATTCTGGATCAGTTGCTGTGGAAATCCATGAAAAGTGTTAGTACTTTACCTGCTTAATTATTACTGTAGGCACAGAAGCTTATTAAAGCTTTCTTGCTGAAAATGCTTATAAATGACACATTTCCCTGTTTGTCAACAGTGGTAGGTATTACAACACTTAATAAATTGAGGAAAGGTGTGTCAGCCTGATGTTTAGAAAAGGATTAACGTGTATCTAATGTGAGCAATCCTTTGAAAACTTGTCAGATTTCAAAAACAATCAAAAAAAGCTCTTATACTTTGAAGTGTCAGCAAAAAGGTGCCATCACACAGCAAGAAAAATTGTTTGCTAAAGAAACAAAACATCTTTATTCACTTAAATCACAAATAGTTATTAACATGTTTAAAAATATGTGTATTAAGAAGTCCAGTCAAATCAGTGCAATGATTTGCACTTGAGGTTAAGCAAGGAACAATAAGTGGAGTTTTTTCCCATCTGTGGTGCAGACTTTGTATGACCTGGTGATTGAATGGATGACATGGTCACCGAGTTGCTGTTTCAGGGAGATGGAACATGCTACATTCAATAAGCACAGAACTAAGTAGTCTGGCCAGCCAACATGCTTCACTGAAGCAAGGAAAAGGTACAGCCAGACTGTCCACCTCAGCCCTTGTCAAAAGGCACCAGTGGCAAGCGTGTGGCCTCACCCCACTTCCCTCATACCCACCCTCTCCTCTGTCCTGCCACACCAAACACTGACACCAGCCTTGTGCCGACCATTCTTACATCATGCAAAATGTCAGCACAAAGAGACTAAAACCCATCCTTCCAGACAGAAAATAGAGGAGTGGAATTCAGAAGCTCGTACACCGATGTCATACTAGCATTCAAGGGAAGCTGAAGGCAAAGCCTTAGACGAAACAGACTTGCTGGAGGAATGCACACACAGTCATGTCAGCACTGTGTGCTCCTTTCCCTGACCAAAACCCAACTGTGCTCACTGCCAAAGGCTGGTGGGCATCTCTGGGCTTCCTACAGGCTCCAACTGGGGCATACAATCAAGGCACTTTGAGGGAAGATTCTCAGTTTTGTCCTTTTTTTTTTCCCGAATTTGGTGTGAAGCAAAAATACTGAATCTCTATCAACTTGCTTCTAAGTTGTCAATAAACAGACATTTCCTAAAACCCGTGAATATGTGGATTTTTGCAAGGTCTAATGGAAGGTGTCTGGATCCATTTCAAAAAAGATTTCTGGGACATTTCTGAGCTGCCAGCTAAAATACAAGGCTGCACTCTACAAGTTGAAGTCTAACAACTTTAACAGCTTTTATTTCTTCTGTACTGAGTCTGACATACATAATTGGAAAAGCTAATTGAAGGCTCTTGACCTCCAGAAAACAGGTGTTGCTACGGCATTTAACCAATAAGAATTTTGTCATGGTGATTTTAAAATTTTTCAAAGTTTTGTGTCTTCACAGATACGGAGAGGAGAAGAACAAATATAACCCTATTAATTTTCCAGCTATTGCTTTCTAAATAACACCTCAGTGAAATCAGGAAGCCCTCCAATGCTTGTATTACTTTGTTTATTCAGTCTTAAATTGTTTAGCACTTACAATATAATTGAGAAAGAAATAAAGAGTCCAAGTGTAATACAAATTTTTTAAAATGAAAACTCTGGGATTTCAACTACAGAAACTCCAGTTTGTAATATTTTTTAAATGCAACTGTGAACATTAAGCTTTTATCACAGATACTTCCTGTACCAAACTTTATCAGGAGAGACAGCTGCAGGAGTCAGCTAATTTAAATAAAAATTAGTTTAGAAGTTAACATTAATTCAAAAGTTACCAATTGGCCTCTAAAACCACCTTAAGCATAATCATGACTCTTAAGTTATGAAATTTTATTTCCTTTTTCATCAGAAAATATTAAAAGATATTATCACATACATAATATCCATAAAATACTCTACACTCACTTTCATGTGCTTTGCTATAAATGTATTTTAGATTAAATTCAAGTATCAGTATAATCCCTAATTCCTCTTAGCAACATTAAAAGAAATCCAACAGTTTTAGTTATTTCTCATCATACGAATGAAAGAAATTTCAGGGAAAAGGGTTTAAAATAAAATCCCTACTATAACATCCAAGCTGCAAATTCAGAAGAGACAGGTAGTTTTTTGCGCACTTACCCAGCATCATGTGCGTATGAGCAAGTGCAAACATTCATCCTCCATGCCCTCCTCTCAAGGTCAGTTGCAACACCAGCAGCATATGGCCATCACCCCTCTCATCCAGCAGGGTGCAGGGGCCACACAGCTCCCACATGTCACCTGGACAGTTGTGTCTTTTGGGATTGGCGTGCTCAGACACCTACGTGCATACACACCTAAGTAGGCTGGCTCTGGCTGGATTTGAAGCTTTATTTTGGTTCTGCATTTTTCTGACTCCAAACCATTAGCTGGAAGCACAGAGCTACACAAGTGTGTTGAGGTAAATCGTTTCTCCAGCAGAGTAGATGTGATCCCACTGGTATCTCAGTGCCTGGGAACATGGCCCTGGTGCAGTGGAGCCCCTGTGTGAACCAGTTTGGGACTGATGTGGAGGCAGGGCTAAGGGACCTGGGTGTCTGGGAGGCAGAGGGCTGCTCCTTGTAACATGCTCCTTTTTTTTTGTGCTTCTGCTATGTTGAGGAGTCATTTTTTTACACCCTGAGGACTGAGCCCACACTGTGTGAGGAATTTAGACAACTTTGTACAGTGAGCTGAGCAGATGACCAAGTTCAAGGCTTAAGGACCAAATCCCAAGATGAATGTGCTTTGCAAAGTACTGATAAATTCTCCCTGTATGTGTGTGTCAAGTCTGAGCAACAGTTTTTCAAACAATGGGACCAGCTCAGCAAGGATCTCTTAATTATCCAAAATCAATGATCATAACTTCAATTTTTTCATTTTATTAATAGTTGAGTCAGAAGCTATTACTATAACTGTATAGAAAAGCGTGAAATCAATAACACATGCTGAGCTGTGGAACTTTAAATAAAAAATCTCTGAAGCCTTCAGATACTTAACTTGTACTTACAGTTCATCAGAGACACTCAACACATTTATGTAAGAACTTTTCTTGCAGTGTTTACTTTTTCACGGCCCTCAGTGGTACCAGACGCCATTTCCTCAACTGGAGGAGGTGACATTTGTTTCTCTAGTCTGCTCCTTGGACAGTCTCAAGAGCAGGTTTTATCAGTTGGTTGAGGGACAAAGTGTGTGGTACTAGCATTCACATCATTCTGCCTCTCTGATTAATCACTAGCCACAAAAGCAAATGACAGAAGCAGCTTAAGCCACTAGAGACGCCAGGGCAGATTATCATCTACTGAAGAGTGGTAATAGTTGTGCTGATTTTGAAAACTTGGCCTTAGGAAGAATGCACTGCAGTGATTGACAGCAGCATTCACTGCCTGGGACCAGGAACCTGCAGTGCTTTACACAGCAGATCGCACTGATGCCCAGCACAGCACAGACTCACACTGACTAGTACTGTGTTTTATGCAGTTCATCTTTTCCAAACCCACCATCCTCCTTTTCCTTCCCTGGAGCTGAGACAAGCAGTGCCATCAGGAACACCTTGAATTTTCAATGAGAAATAGCACTACCTTAGTATTTGACATCACACTAAAGTGTGGCCTTACACTGTTCTGACTTCAGCATCCTGGAAACCCTAGGAGTTGTACAGCAAGGAGCAGAACTGCAGGCTACAGTTGAACCCAAAAGCGGCGCTGCTTGCCACTAGCAGCTAAATAAAGGTTTTCTAGATTATCACCTTTCAACTTTCTTATCTCCATGCTAATTCAGAATTCTAGGTAGCACTGGTCTCCAGTATAGATGGAAAAGGAAAATGGTAGCAAATGTAGAGGAAGAGAATGCTAGCTAGTTAGAATTAGGATGAAGACAGAAAGACACAGATTTTTTTAAAGACATGCTTTCTAAACATCATTGTATTTTTTATGTTCATTTTAAATACTTTCTTTTTTTTTTTCTTTTTTATTTTTCTTCCCCTC